>JAXCGZ010009648.1:77500-106393 GCA_037179515.1 Halocaridina rubra
GCTGCTGCTGCGGCAGCGGCGGTGGCGGAGGGGGTGGAAGAGTAGGAGAAGAAGAAGAATGCCACTTCTGGCTGCTACTGCTGTTGGCTGCTACTGCTACTGTTGCTGCTGGCTGCTACTGCTGCTGTTGGCTGCTACTGCTACTGCTGCTGCTGGCTGCTACTGCTGCTGCTGGCTGCAACTGCTACTGTTGCTGCTGGTTGCTACTGCTGCTGTTGGATGCTACTTCTGCTGGCTGCTACTGCTGCTGCTACTGATACTGCTGCTGCTGGCTGCTACTTCTGCTGCTGGCTGCTACTTCTGCTGCTGGCTGCTACTGCTACTGCTGCTGCTGGCTGCTACCACTTCTGTTTCTTCTCCTCCTCCTCTTCCTCCTCCCCCTCATCCACCTACAGCTGCTCTGCTAGCTGCTCTGCTAGCTGCTGCTGCTGCAGCGGCGGCGGGCCATTACGCGCTGCTGCTGCTGCGGAGGCGGTGGCGGAGGGGGTGGAGGAGTAGGAGAAAAAGAAGAATGCTACTTATGGCTGCTACTGCTGCTGGCTGCTACTGCTCCTGCGACTGCAGCTGCTGCTACTGCTGCTGCTGTTGGCTGCTACTGCTACTGCTTGCTGCTACTGCTATTTCTGCTTCTGGTTGCTACTGCTACTGCTGCTGCTGGCTGCTACTGCTGCTGCTACTGCTGCTCCTGCTACTAGCCGCTACTGCTGCTGTTGTCTGCTACTGCTACTGCTGGCTGCTAGTGCTGCAGCTGGCTGCTACTGCTGCTGCTGCTTCTGGCTGCTGCTGCTACTGCTGCTACTGCTAATGCTGCTGTTGGCTGCCACTGCTGCTACTGCTGCTACTGCAGGCTGCTACTGCTGTTGCTGGCTGCTACTACTGCCTCCTACTGCTGGCTGCTACTGCTACTGCTGGCTGCAACTACTGCCTCCTACTGCTGGCTGCTACTGCTACTGCTGTTGCTGGCTGCTACTGCTGCTGCTGGCTGCTTCTTCTTCTTTTTCCTCTCCTTCTCCTCTTCCTCCTCCCCCTCATCCACCTACAGCTGCTCTGCTAGCTGCTCTGCTGGCTGCTGCTGCTGGCTGCTGCTGCTGCTACTGCTGCTGCGGCGGCGGCGGCTGTTACTGCTGCTGCTGCTGCGGCGGCGGATGGCGGAGGGGGTGGAGGGGTAGGAGAAGAAGAAGAATACTACTTCTGGCTGCTACTGCTACTGCTGGCTGCTACTGCTGCTACTGCTGCTGCTGGCTGCTACTGCTGCTGCTGACTGCTACTGCTACTGCTGCTTATGGTTGCTACTGCTACTGCTGGCTGCTACTGCTGCTGCTGCTGGCTTCTACTGCTGGTTGCTACTGCTGCTGCTACTGCTACTGATGCTGCTGGCAGCTACTGCTACTGCTGCTGCTGTCTGGTACTGCTGCTGTTGGTTGCTACTGCTGGCTGCTAGTGCTAATGCTGCTGCTAACTGGTACTGCTGCTGCTGGCTGCTACTGCTACTGCTGCTGCTGGCTGCTGCTACTGCTAGTGCTGCTGCTACTGCTACTGCTGCTGCTACTGCCACTGCTGCTGCTGGCTGCTGTCTCTTCTTTTTCTTCTCCTCCTCCTCTTCCTCCTCCCCCTCATCCACCTACAGCTGCTCTGCTAGCTGCTCTGCTGGCTGCTGCTGCTGACTGCTGCTGCTGCTGCTGCTGCTGCGGCGGCGGCCGTTACGGCTACTGCTGCTGCGGCGGCGGCGGTGGCAGAGGGGGTGAAGGAGTAGGAGAAGAAGAAGAATGCTACTTGTGGCTGCTACTGCTACAGCTGCTGTCGGCTGCTACTGCTGCTGCTACTGCTACCGCTGCTGCCTGCTGCCACTGCTGCTGTTGGCAGCTACTGCTACTGCTGCTGCTGGCTGCTACTGCTGCTGCTGGCTGCTACTGCTGCTGCTACTGCTGGCTGCTACTGCTGCTACTGCTGCTGCTGTTGGCTGCTACTGCTACTGCTGCTGCTGGCTGCCACTGCTGCTGCTGGCTGCTACTGCTACTGCTGCTGCTGGCTGCTACTATTGCTGTTGGCTGCTACTGCTACTGCCACTGCTGCTGCTGGCTGCTACTGCTACTGCTGCTGCTGGCTGCTACTGCTGCTGCTGGCTGCTACTACTGCTGCTGCTACTGCTACTGCTGCTGCTGGCTGCTACTGCTACTGCTGCTGCTGGATGCTTCTTCTTCTTCTTTTTCTTCTCCTCCTCCTCCTCCTCCTACCCCTCTTCCACCTACAGCTGCTCTGCTAGCTGCTCTACTGGCTGCTGCTGCTGGCTGCTGCTGCTGCTACTGCTGCTGCGGCGGCGGCGGCCATTACGGCTTCTGCTGCTGCTGCTGCGGCGGCGGCGGCGGCGGTGGCGGAGGGGGTGGAGGAGTAGGAGAAGAAGAAGAAAGCTACTTCTGGCTGCTACTGCTACTGCCGCTGCTGGCTGCTACTGCTGCTACTGGTGCTGCTACTGCTGGCTGCTACTTCTGCTACTGCTGTTGCTGGCTACTACTGCTGCTGGCTGCTTCTGCTACTGATGCTGCTGGCTGTTACTGCTGCTGTTGGCTGCTACTGCTACTGCCACTGCTGCTGCTGGCTGCTACTGCTACTGATGCTGCTGGCTGCTACTGCTGGCTGCTACTGCTGCTGCTGGCTGCTACTGCTACTACTGCTGCTGCTGCTACTGCTGCTGCTGGCTGCCACTGCTACTGCTGCTGCTGGCTGCTTCTTCTTTTTTTTCTTCTCCTCCTCCTCTTCCTCCTCCCCCTCATCCACCTACAGCTGCTCTGCTAGCTGCTCTCCTGGCTGCTGCTGCTGCTTGCTGCTGCTGCTACTGCTGCTGCGGCGGCAGCGACCACTACGGCTGCTGCTGCTGCTGCGGCGGTGGCGGAGTAGGAGAAGAAGAAGAACGCTACTTCTGGCTGCTACTGCTACTACTGCTACTGCTGGCTACTACTGCTGCTGCTACTGCTGCTGCTGGCTGCTACTGCTGCTGTTGGCTGCTACTGCTGCTGCTGGCTGCTACTGCTACTGTTGCTTCTGGCTGCTACTGCTACTGCTGCTGCAAATGCTACTGCCACTGCTGCTGCTGCTGGCTGCGGCTGCTACTGCTGCTGCTGGCTGCTACTGCTGGCTGCTACTGCTACTGCTGGCTGCAACTGCTGTTGCTGGCTGCTACTACTGCTGCTGCTACTGGTACTGCTGCTGCTGGCTGCTACTGCTACTGCTGCTGCTGGATGCTTCTTCTTCTTTTTCTTCTCCTCCTCCTCTTCCTCCTCCCCCTCATCCACCTACAGCTGCTCTGCTAGCTGCTCTACTGGCTGATGCTGCTGGCTGCTGCTGCTGCTACTGCTGCTGCAGCGGCGGCGGCCATTACGGCTGCTGCTGCTGCGGCGGCGGCGGTGGCGGAGGGGGTGGAGGAGTAGGAGAAGAAGAAGAATGCTACTTCTGGCTGCTACTGCTACTACTGCTACCACTGCTGCTGGCTGCTACTGCTGCTGCTACTGTTGGCTGCTACTGCTGCTACTGCTGGCTGCTACTGCTCCTGCTGCTGCTGGCTGCTACTGCTGCAGGTTGCTACTGCTACTGCTGCTACTGGCTGTTACTGCTGCTGTTGGCTGCTACTGCTACTGCCACTGCCGCTGCTGGCTGCTACTGCTACTGCTGATGCTGACTGCTACTGTTGGCTGCCACTGCTACTGCTGCTGCTGGCTGCTACTGCTACTACTGCTGCTACTGCTACTGCTGCTGCTGGATGCTTCTTCTTCTTCTTTTTCTTCTCCTCCTCCTCTTCCTCCTCCCCCTCATCCACTTACAGCTGCTCTGCTAGCTGCTCTGCTGGCTGCTGCTGCTGGCTGCTGCTGCTGCTGCTACTGCTGCTGCGGTGGCAGCGGCCATTACGGCTGCTGCTGCTGCAGCGGCGGCGGCAGTGGCGGAGGGGGTGGAGGAGTAGGAGAAGAAGAAGAATGCTACTTCTGGCTGCTACTGCTGGCTGCTACTGCTGCTGCTACTGCTGCTGCTGGCTGCTACTGCTGCTGTTGGATGCTACTGCTGCTGCTGGCTGCTACTGCTGCTTCTGGCTGCTACTGCTACTGCTGCTGCAACTGCTACTGCTGCTGTTGGCTGCTACTGCTGCTGCTAGCTGCTACTACTGGCTGCTACTGCTACTGCTGGCTGCAACTGCTACTGCTGGCTGCTACTACTGCTGCTGCTACTGCTACTGCTGCTGCTGGCTGCTACTGCTACTTCTGGATGCTTCTTCTTCTTTTTCTTCTCCTCCTCCTCCCCTCATCCACCTACAGCTGCTCTGCTTACTGCTCTGCTGGCTGCTGCTGCTGCTACTGCTGCAGCGGTGGCAGCAACCATTACGGCTGCTGCTGCGGCGGCGGCGGTGGTGGAGGGGGTGGAGGAGTAGGAGAAGAAGAAGAATGCTACTTCTGGCTGCTACTGCTACTGCTGCTACTACTGGCTGCTACTGCTGCTGCTGGCTGCTACTGCTGCTGTTGGCTGCTACTGGCTGCTACTGCTACTGCTGCTGCAACTGCTACTGCCACTGCTGCTGCTGGCTGCTACTGCTACTGCTGCTGCTGGCTGCTACTGCTGGCTGCTACTGCTGGCTGCACCTGCTGTTGCTGGCTGCTACTACTGCTGCTGCTACTGCTACTGCTGTTACTGACTGCTACTGCTACTGCTGCTGCTGGATGCTTCTTCTTTTTCTTCTCCTCCTCCTCTTCCTCCTCCCCCTCATCCACCTACAGCTGCTCTGCTAGCTGCTCTACTGGCTGCTGCTGCTGGCTGCTGCTGCTGCTACTGCTGCTGCGGCGGCGGCGGCCATTATGGCTGCTGCTGCTGCTGCTGCGGCGGCGGCGGTAGCAGAGGGGGTGGAGGAGTAGGAGAAGAAGAAGAATGCTACTTCTGGCTGCTACTGCTACTGCTGCTACCGCTGCTGCTGGCTGCTACTTCTGCTGCTGTTAGCTGCTACTGCTGCTGCTGGCTGCTACTGCTGCTGCTGGCTGTCACTGCTGCTGTTGGCTGCTACTGTTACTGCCACTGCTGCTGCTGGCTGCTACTGCTACTGCTGATGCTGGGTGCTACTGCTGCCTGCCACTGCTACTGCTGCTGCTGCTGGCTGCTACTGCTACTACTGCTGCTACTGCTACTGCTACTGCTGGCTGCTGCTGCTACTGCTGCTGCTGGCTGCTTCTTCTTCTTTTTCTTCTCCTCCTCCTCTTCTTCCTCCTCCCCCTCATCCACCTACACCTGCTCTGCTAGCTGCTCTGCTGGCTGCTGCTGCTGGCTGCTGCTGCTGTTACTGCTGCTGCGGCGGCAGCGGCCATTATGGCTGCTGCTGCTGCTGCGGCGGCGGCAGCGGCGGTGGCGGAGGTGGTGGAGGAGTAGGAGAAGAAGAAGAATGCTACTTCTGGCTGCTACTGCTGGCTGTTACTGCTGCTGCTACTGCTGCTGCTGGCTGCTACTGCTGCTGTTGGCTGCTACTGCTGCTGCTGGCTGCTTCTGCTACTGCTGCTTCTGGCTGCTACTGCTACTGCAACTGCTACTGCCACTGCTGCTGCTGGCTGCTACTACTGGCTGCTACTGCTACTACTGGCTGCAACTGCTGCTGCTGGCTGCTACTACTGCTGCTGCTACTGCTACTGCTGCTGCTGGCTGCTACTGCTACTGCTGCTGCTGGATGCTTCTTCTTCTTTTTCTTCTCCTCCTCCTCTTCCTCCTCCCCCTCATCCACCTACAGCTGCTCTGCTAGCTGCTCTGCTGGCTGCTGCTGCTGGCTGCTGCTACTGCTACTGCTGCTGCTGCAGCGGCGGCCATTACAGCTGCTGCTGCTGCTGCTGCTGCAGCAGCGGCGGCGGTGGCGGAGGGGGTGGAGGAGTAGGAAAAGAAGAAGAATGCTACTTCTGGCTGCTACTGCTACTGCTGGCTGCTACTGCTGCTGGCTGCTACTGCTGCTGTTGGCTGCTACTGCTGCTGCTGGCTGCTACTGCTACTGCAACTGCTACTGCCACTGCTGCTGCTGGCTGCTACTGCTGCTGCTGCTGCTACTACTGGCTGCTACTGCTGGCTGCAACTGCTGTTGCTGGCTGCTACTACTGCTGCTGTTACTGCTACTGCTGCTGCTGGCTGCTACTGCTACTGTTGCTGCTGGATGCTTCTTCTTTTTCTTCTCCTCCTCCTCCCCCTCATCCACCTACAGCTGCTCTGCTAGCTGCTCTACTGGCTGCTGCTGCTGGCTGCTGCTGCTGCTACTGCTGCTGCGGTGGCGGCGGCCATTACGGCTGCTGCTGCTGCTACTGCTGCAGCGGCGGCGGCGGTGGCGGAGGGGGTGGAGGAGTAGGAGAATAAGAAGAATGCTACTTCTGGCTGCTACTGCTGCTGCTGGCTGCTACTGCTGCTGCTGTTGGCTGCTACTGCTGCTGCTGGCTGCTACTGCTGCAGGTTGCTACTGCTACTGCTGCTGCTGGCTGTTACTGCTGCTGTTGGCTGCTACTGCTACTGCCACTGCTGCTGTTGGCTGCTACTGCCACTGCTGTTGCTGGCTGCTACTGCTGGCTGCCACTGCTACTGCTGCTGCTGGTTGCTACTGCTACTACTGCTGCTACTGGCTGCTACTGCTACTGCTGCTGCTGGATGCTTCTTTTTCTTTTTCTTCTCCTCCTCCTCTTCCTCCTCCCCCTCATCCACCTACAGCTGCTCTGCTAGCTGCTCTGCTGGCTGCTGCTGCTGGCTGCTGCTGCTGCTACTGCTGCTGCGGCGGCAGTGGCCATTACGGCTGCTGCTGCTGCTGCTGCTGCTGCGGCAGCGGCGGCGGTGGCGGAGGGGGTGGAGGAGTAGGAGAAGAAGAAGAATGCTACTTCTGGCTGCTACTGCTACTGCTGGCTGCTACTGCTGCTGCTACTGCTACTGCTGCTGTTGGCTGCTACTGCTGCTGCTGGCTGCTACTGCTGCTGCTACTGCTACTGCTACTGCCACTGCTGCTGCTGGCTGCTACTGCTGCTGCTGGCTAATACTGCTGCTACTACTGCTGCTGCTACTGCTACTGCTGCTGCTGGCTGCTACTGCTACTGCTGCTGCTGGATGCTTCTTCTTCTTTTTCTTCTCCTCCTCCTCCTCCTCCTCCTCCTCCCCCTCATCCACCTACAGCTGCTCTGCTAGCTGCTCTGCTGGCTGCTGCTGCTGGCTGCTGCTACTGCTACTGCTGCTGCTGCGGCGGCGGCCATTACGGCTGCTGCTGCTGCTGCTGCTGCAGCAGCGGCGGCGGTGGCGGAGGGGGTGGAGGAGTAGGAAAAGAAGAAGAATGCTACTTCTGGCTGCTACTGCTACTGCTGGCTGCTACTGCTGCTGCTGGCTGCTACTGCTGCTGTTGGCTGCTACTGCTACTGCTGCTGCAACTGCTACTGCCACTGCTGCTGCTGGCTGCTACTGCTGCTGCTGCTGCTACTACTGGCTGCTACTGCTGGCTGCAACTGCTGTTGCTGGCTGCTACTACTGCTGCTGTTACTGCTACTGCTGCTGCTGGCTGCTACTGCTACTGTTGCTGCTGGATGCTTCTTCTTCTTTTTCTTCTCCTCCTCCTCCCCCTCATCCACCTACAGCTGCTCTGCTAGCTGCCCTACTGGCTGCTGCTGCTGGCTGCTGCCGCTGCTACTGCTGCTGCGGTGGCGGCGGCCATTACAGCTGCTGCTGCTGCTGCTGCTGCTGCAGCAGCGGCGGCGGTGGCGGAGGGGGTGGAGGAGTAGGAGAATAAGAAGAATGCTACTTCTGGCTGCTACTGCTACTGCTGCTACTGCTGCTGCTGGCTGCTACTGCTGCTGCTGTTGGCTGCTACTGCTGCTGCTGGCTGCTACTGCTGCAGGTTGCTATTGCTACTGCTGTTGCTGGCTGTTACTGCTGCTGTTGGCTGCTACTGCTACTGCCACTGCTGCTGCTGGCTGCTACTGCTGGCTGCCACTGCTACTGCTGCTGCTGGTTGCTACTGCTACTACTGCTGCTACTGCTACTGGCTGCTACTGCTACTGCTGCTGCTGGATGCTTTTTCTTCTTTTTCTTCTCCTCCTCCTCTTCCTCCTCCCCCTCATCCACCTACAGCTGCTCTGCTAGCTGCTCTGCTGGCTGCTGCTGCTGGCTGCTGCTGCTGCTACTGCTGCTGCGGCGGCAGTGGCCATTACGGCTGCTGCTACTGCTGCTGCTGCGGCGGCGGCGGCGGTGGCAGAGGGGGTGGAGGAGTAGGAGAAGAAGAAGAATGCTACTTCTGGCTGCTACTGCTACTGCTGCTACTGCTGGCTGCTACTGCTGCTGTTGGCTGCTACTGCTGCTGCTGGCTGCTACTGCTGCTGCTACTGCTGCTGCAACTGCTACTGCTACTGCCACTGCTGCTGCTGGCTGCTACTGCTGCTGCTGGCTGCTACTGCTACTGCTGGCTGCAACTGCTGCTACTATTGCTGCTGCTACTGCTACTGCTGCTGCTGGCTGCTACTGCTGCTGCTGGATGCTTCTTCTTCTTTTTCTTCTCCTCCTCCTCCTCTTCCTCCCCCTCATCCACCTACAGCTGCTCTGCTAGCTGCTCTGCTGGCTGCTGCTGCTGGCTGCTGCTACTGCTACTGCTGCTGCTGCGGTGGCGGCCATTACGGCTGCTGCTGCTGCTGCTGCTGCAGCAGCGGCGGCGGTGGCGGAGGGGGTGGAGGAGTAGGAAAAGAAGAAGAATGCTACTTCTGGCTGCTACTGCTACTGCTGGCTGCTACTGCTGCTGCTGGCTGCTACTGCTGCTGTTGGCTGCTACTGCTGCTTCTGGCTGCTACTGCTGCTTCTGGCTGCTACTGCTACTGCTGCTGCAACTGCTACTGCCACTGCTGCTGCTGGCTGCTACTACTGGCTGCTACTGCTTGCTGCAACTGCTGTTGCTGGCTGCTACTACTGCTGCTGTTACTGCTACTGCTGCTGCTGGCTGCTACTGCTACTGTTGCTGCTGGATGCTTCTTCTTCTTTTTCTTCTCCTCCGCCTCCCCCTCATCCACCTACAGCTGCTCTGCTAGCTGCTCTACTGGCTGCTGCTGCTGGCTGATGCTGCTGCTACTGCTGCTGCGGTGGCGGCGGCCATTACGGCTGCTGCTGCTGCTGCTGCTGCAGCGGCGGCGGCGGTAGCGGAGGGGGTGGAGGAGTAGGAGAATAAGAAGAATGCTACTTCTGGCTGCTACTGCTACTGCTGCTGCTGGCTGCTACTGCTGCTGCTTTTGGCTGCTACTGCTGCAGGTTGCTACTGCTACTGCTGCTGCTGGCTGTTACTGCTGCTGTTGGCTGCTACTGCTAATGACACTGCTGTTGCTGGCTGCTACTGCTGGCTGCCACTGCTACTGCTGCTGCTGGTTGCTACTGCTACTACTGCTGCTACTGCTACTGGCTGCTACTGCTACTGCTGCTGCTGGATTCTTCTTTTTCTTCTCCTCCTCCTCTTCCTCCCCCCCCTCATCCACCTACAGCTGCTCTGCTAGCTGCTCTGCTGGCTGCTGCTGCTGGCTGCTGCTGCTGCTACTGCTGCTGCGGCGGCAGTGGCCATTACGGCTGCTGCTACTGCTGCTGCTGCGGCGGCGGCGGCGGTGGCGGAGGGGGTGGAGGAGTAGGAGAAGAAGAAGAATGCTACTTCTGGCTGCTACTGCTACTGCTGGCTGCTACTGCTGCTGCTACTGCTACTGCTGCTGTTGGCTGCTACTGCTGCTGCTGGCTGCTACTGCTGCTGCTACTGCTACTGCTGCTGCAACTGCTACTGCCACTGCTGCTGCTGGCTGCTACTGCTGCTGCTGGCTGCTACTTCTACTGCTGGCTGCAACTGCTGCTGCTGGCTGCTACTACTGCTGCTGCTACTGCTACTGCTGCTGCTGGCTGCTCTGCTACTGCTGCTGCTGGATGCTTCTTCTTCTTTTTCTTCTCCTCCTCCTCTTCCTCCTCCCCCTCATCCACCTACAGCTGCTCTGCTAGCTGCTCTACTGGCTGCTGCTGCTGGCTGCTGCTGCTGCTACTGCTGCTGCGGCGGCGGCGGCCATTGCGGCTGCTGCTGCTGCTGCTGCTGCGGCGGCGGCGGCGGTGGCGGAGGGGGTGGAGGAGTAGGAGAAGAAGAAGAATGCTACTTCTGGCTGCTACTGCTACTGCTGCTGCTGGCTGCTACTTCTGCTGCTACTGGCTGCTACTGGCTGCTACTTCTGCTTCTGGCTGCTACTGCTACTGCTGCTGCTGGCTGCTACTGCTAGCTGCTACTGCTGCTGCTACTGCTACTGCTGCTGCTGACTGCTACTGCTGCTGCTGGCTGCTACTGCTACTGCTGCTGCTGACTGCTACCGCTGCTGCTGGCTGCTACTGCCACTGTTGGCTGCTACTGCTGGCTGCTACTGCTGGCTGCTGCTGCTGGCTGCTACTGCTGCGGCGGTGGCGAAGAAGAAGAAACGCATGACTTATTCACAACAGTTGAGCTTCAGTCACTTTGAACCATATCCAAGTTGGTGGCTTTATATATGATAATGCTCACTGAGTGGGATTGGAGATCAAGATTACGCTTGCTTCAGGGCACAATAGTATTGGCATGCGGAAGCCTGTTTACATTTTTTTTTTTCTTCAAAGACTAGTACTGTGATAGTCATTTGCCTCATGCCACTTGCCACATGCGACAAGCCACTTTGGTGAGAAAGAGGCCTTAATCAACTATGTTCTTTGAGGCTGGAAGAGAGTCTTCATTCCTGAAGCTGTTAGGTATATGGCGCTGATCCAGAATCTACCTAAACCCGACGCCTTCATGCTTTTGAAAACGTCCGAAGACATTTTGGAAATTATGTTGGCACGAGTATTCATCAAACTAGGCTCTCTGAGACTGGAAGAGTCTCTTCATTCCAGAAGCTGCCATCCTCATGGCGTTGATCCAGACTCATGCAATAAATGAAATATTTGGTGGATTTTTGAAGACTTCATCTCCGGTTCTGGTCATTTCTTTAAATAACTTTCTGAAACGTAATATAAGGAAGTTTTTTCCTCGTCGGTCTTCAATGGAAGGAATACATCTTTAGGAGGATTCTATGGCTTCATCAGCAGCTTTTCCCTTGGGTTATATAAGGAAGAAACTTCGGGTAAAGAGTGTATGAATGTCCTATCTGGCACGTTTCCCAGTATGTTCCATAATTCTCGTCTGAGATACTATGGCCATGTAGTAAGAAGAGGGGGAGGAGGAACCAATCAGGAGAGCTAAGAACATGCCAGTGATAGGGAGAAGGAGTGTGGGGCGCCAGTGGATCAGATGGATGGACGTGGTGGGGAGGGATATGGTTGACGTTGGATTGGAGGAGGGAGATGCATGGGATAGGAACAAGTGGAGGCAGTTGACTCGAGCGGCCGACCCTGCTATTCAGTGGGATTAATAAGGTCGAAGGAAGAACATACGTACGTTTGTACGTATGTACGTACGTAATTACGTATTTAAATACATACGTATGTACGTACATACATACTATACAAGATCTATTCAAGCAAAAACAAAATTAATAGTAATTATATTAACAATTAATATATAAAGCTTTAGGGCCTGAGGACAACGTCTTTATTTCCGACTTCAAATTTCCAAGACAGCTTCTTCTGTTACATAGAATCAGATTTCCCATTAATATATGGGTCGCTGTTTGTCACTTGCCGTGTGTGTGTGAATGGAAGAAAGGGAATCTCCTGATATTAAGTATCCATAAAAGGCATCGGAAAAAAACTGCAAAATATATGCAGGTCTTGAAGAAAGACTATGCATCGAATATCCCGGTTGAAGAGTAACATTCCTCTCGTCCAGAATTGATACTTTGACACAGTTTTCTTGAGGACTTGCAGTTCGAGCTTTCGAAGGCTTCAAGTCTCCATTGTCGGGAAAGAGAAGAAGCAAATTGTGTCAAAGGATCAATTCTGGAAGAGAGGAATGTTACTCTTCAACTGGAATATTCGATGCATAGTTTTTCTTCAACACCTGCAATATATTTGCAGTTTTCTCCGATGCCTTTTATATATATATATATATATATATATATATATATATATATATATATATATATATATATATATATATATATATATATATATATATATATATATATATATATGATTGTGACACCAGGACGGGCCAAAGAAATAAAATAAAATAAAACAGCCCTCCTCGGGCCTGGACACGAAGAATACAATAAGTAAAGAGTAACAGAGATGGAGAGTATAATGACTTGTCAGAAGTGAAGGGATAATAAGAGGTGTGTAATGAATATCCAGGAATATTCAGTGTTGATGTAGGCATAGAAAAAGAATCGTAACTGAAGGAAGACTTAACATCGAACTGTCCTGGACAGTCCTATTCAAGTTTAAAAATCCTTTAGCTGTAGTATCGCAATGTGCGAATGGTGCCATGGGCCAACCTACTACATACATAATATATATATATATATATATATATATATATATATATATATATATATATATATATATATATATATATATATATATATATATATATATATATATAAAACTGTACACACACACACACACACACACGGAATAAGACTTACCATCACTCGAAGCTTTAAGATTGAGGGGGGATATGGTGAGTCTTTAAATTCCTTCATGGTTATGATAGAGTGGATAGGGATCGATATTTTGATATGGCTGGCTCTAGAACTAGAGGTCATAGTTTGAAGCTTCGCAAGAAAACTTCTTTGCAGGATGTAAGGAAATACTTTTTCAGTGTAAGAGTAGTTGATAAATGGAATTGGCTAAGCGAGGTGGTAGTTAATGCTATCTCAATCCATAGTTTTAAGGACAGGTATGATAAGTATCACTAAGTATAAAATGGAAGCGATCAGGAGACGGGAAGACACGAACTTTGGGCTCTTTCCCGTAAACACAATTAGGTAAGTACACACACACACACACACACACACACACATATATTATATATATATATATATATATATATATATATATATATATATATATATATATATATATATATATATATATATATATATATATATATATATATATATATAAATATATATATATATATATATAATATATATATATATATATATATATATATATATATATATATATATATATATATATATATATATATATATATATATATATATATATATATATGCACGCAAGCATGGACATACAATAATGTATACATAAAAAAGAAGGAAAAATATAATGATAATTAGATAAAAAATAATGAAAATATAAAATATAAAAAATAATAATGAAATAAAACGTAAGATAAGCAAGAACAAACCTATGCGCTTAAACACAAAATTATTAATATGAACTCATTTCTTGCGGTTGACAAGTATTGCTGACCAGCGTCTGGTAGAAAGACCCGTGTTGGCCAAATCGTGAGGCCACATGTAACGGGATTCGCTGGAACTGGAAACCAAAATCCACATGATAGGTCATGTGCAATCTACATCAATAGATCTTACGCTCCTCCTTGGAACTGATAACCACAGGAAGACCCACTCACTCTACCTAGCTGGAACCCAATAAGCATCTCTGTGTACATTTTACTGTAATTGGTAAGGCATAGTAGGGACTAATAGTCCACCCCTCCTTGGAAGCAACAGAGGATGGTTATAAGAGGTATTTTGCTCATTATTTGGTCAGTATTCTTAGTCAAGTATTTAGAGAGTCCTAGACAATTCCTCAGTCACTCTAGGTCAGCGTTTCTCAACCGGTGCGCCCTGAAACGTAGCCAGGTGCACCCAAAGTTAATGAAAAAGTAATTTATGGTTTTTTTCTATAAAGTAGTCTGTATTTACAGGAAGGCAGGGCCCCAGCTGAGTCGTGTCATTGTTAAACTGGATGCTCATTTCCTTAATCTTTAAAAAGGAATGAATAATTCTAACCCTTTTCCCTTCCTCAAGGGATTTAAATTGGTCATTATCTCTTTCTAACTCGTGAATGGTTAATATAAAATCTTAGAACAACCCGTCCTATAAAGTATGTGAGAAGCAGCTATAATAACATTTGAGTACTAAAATCAGCGATAATCCTTGACCTAAGTGCCACGAGGGACATCTTAAAAATCGAACATAAAGAGATGCCCATTCATCAATTTGGATTTCCGTAAAAGGAAATCCTTCAATAGCTCATTAAGCACCGAATATTTTATTGCAGTTCTCCACATGGTACCTCTGTAAATTAGAATTTTTTCCATATACCAACATTAAATGTAAAATAGATAAAATATTTGTATTGATGAGGAAATGAGAGTATGCTTAATACATATAAGGCCCAATATTAAAAAAAATTGCCAAAGCACATCAAGCACAGGTCTCACACAAGCATACTTGATAAAATACATTCTAATGTCTTAAAAGTACATGCTTATTTCAAGAGCCGTTTTGTATAATTTAACTATTTTGCAATTTTGATATATTAAGTGCGTCTCAGAGTTTTAACTACTTTACAAGTGAGCCCTGATTAAAATAAAGTTGAGAAACATTGCTCTAGGTAGTCATCAGTCAGTCTTCAGGCAGCTTTAAGACTAGACTTGAGTAAAATGTAGCTGCATGTAGAGAATACTATATTTTTGGAGGTTTTGGGGCAAGTTGTTGAGAATACTTCCAGTAAAAATGTCACGTCCATCTTCCCAAGACCCAGGTTTGATTCAATGCTCCCTCCATCAGGTACATATGTCGTACTTAGTATGGTTGAAGTGTAATGCCATACAATCATACAACTTGGAAAGGAATGCAAGTGGGGTTTTCTTTCTCTACCAAACACAATTCTTTTTAATTTTTATTATTCGTGGTAATGGAGGAGAAAGAATGTCACCTCTAATGCTCCCTGAATGTTGTAAGACGAGACTGAAAGGAATAAGGGGAAAGTAGGGCTGGCATCACTTTCCTTCATGAATTAATATTTGCTAGTCACATACCATTTGCTGAAGGAGTGAAACAGCACAGGGTTAAATTAAGCCCTGATGCCTCTGTTTAGTTCAACTATGGCCACCTTGCTGACTTCAGTGGGATATGGTACCAAACTGGAAGAAAACCTGTTGCTGTAATACTGACCATGAATACCTTCTTTCAGAATACCAAGGATAATCCTGTAGAGTGCATTCACCTGCATGTCACCATAAAATAACAGAATTCTAGAGGGAGATCTTTTCCTTCATTAATGGAGATTAGCTATCAAAATGTTTTGAGTAAAAAACTTTGATCATCTGAGGCATTATAGTTACAATATATAACATTTATTTTCTGCTATTCACAAATAAATTTTCTACTTACAAGAAGTTAAAAAAAAACAAGCATTAGCAATGTAATTATATCCAAAAAACACATTCAAATCATTATCTTGATCGTCTTCCTTTGGGTCTTCCACGACCTTTGCGAACACCAATAATAACTCTTGGAGATGTAGAATCTGAAGACTCGGATCGAGTTCGTTTACTACTAACTAGTTCAATGCTAGAAGAGCCTATACTTCGCCTACTTCTTGTGTTGGCCACTCCGCCACTTGTGTTTATGGTTCTGGTAACCGCAGAGGCAGCATGACCTTTTGAAGTGCTTGGGACAGCACTCGATGATCTTTTAGCAGATCCAGATAATGACGTTTTTGTACTGATGTGCCCTGTTCCTCTGCCTCTGGATGTTTTACTGCTAGAAACTGGAACGGAGGCAGCTTTTGCTTTAGCATCATCCATTGCACTTGTTGTTTTGGCTTTGATTTCAGCTCCACTAGTTGGAGTTTTCGAAGTACTACTTTCATTTTCTGATGACACCATAGAAGTAACAGTGTTACTTATACTGCCATGGTTAGAGATACTTTCAGAAGTCTTAGAACTGCTGGTAATGATCGTTGTTTTAGGTGCAACACCTAACAGGCTGCTTCTTGAGGTACCTGTGATGGAAGTATTTGAGGATGTACTATTGGTGGCTACCTTATTAACTCCACTTGTATTAATTGTCATCTTTGTGATTGTATTAGCAGCTGAAACCATACTGTTATTAGCTGAGGTCGAGGTCGAAATAGTTCTTTGAACTTCACTCTCTGATAGATATTTTGATTTACTAGTGATAACCAAGTTTGAAGCTGAAGTAGTTGTTGTTAACAGTTTTGGTGTAGTATTCTTGACTGCAGATGTTTTGGGTATTGTATCACTGAATATACTTAGATTACTAGAGGTTGAGCCAGTGCTTAAGGACATACTCTTAGTTGCCAAACTTAAAGAATTTACAGAACTTGATGTAACAATTGGTGTATTTACTGTCATATTTGAGTTTTCACTCTTAGCACTGCTAGATGTAATAATAGTTTTTGATGATGCTGGAACAGTTGTAAATGCTCCTTTGGAAATACTTAGTGAAATATGATCTTGTGGATTAGTTGTTGTAGTTGATGCACTAGCTTTAATAACTGCACCGGATTCACATTCAGTTGTGGTAGAAATGATGGTTGGTGAGCCTTGACTTGTAGTGGTTGAAGTAATGATGGTTGTTTTAGTGCCTGTTTGCTTAATGGTGCTTCCTCCAGCTGGAATATTCAATACATTTAGCTTTTTAGACGTTGTAAGAATTGTGGAACACACTGGAGATACAGTCGATACTGCAGCAGATGTGCTTATATGCTTTGTACCAGTAGCTATAGTAAAACAAGCTTGCCCCACACTATTAGCAGTTGTAACAGAAGTAAAAATGGGTGGTGACGATGAAACTGCTTGACAAGTATTATTAGTTTCAACTTTAAAGTTGCTTAATGTAGTGGTTTTTATATTTGAGGAGCCCTCAATGATAGATTCTTTTTCACTATTATCTTTTAAAGTCTGAGAACCTTTGGCTTTGTAATCATCATGAATAGATCCTCCCGAGATCTCCTGAGGCTGACTAACCAGTGGTGTAAGTACTGTGGAGAGCGATTTTCCAATCACAGTTGTATTACCAATGGACTTTGCATTTGGATCATTTGCTAATGATGTATTTACTACTCTTTCACTCATTTCTGATGCTGCAACCAAAAGGGCAAGCTCCCCTGTAGGAACCGTTGTAGTCTTACTAAATGTCGAGATGGGAACAGAAGAAGCAACAGTTAAGGAAGATGCATGATTAGTAGCATTTGATACTGTAGTTGGGGTCAATGATGTGGTAAGAGTTGTAGCTTTCCGAGACAAGGGATAAACAATACTGGTAGTTGTTGATGGTGGAGTGGCAGAAGTCACTAACATGACTGTTGGACGAGTGCTTAGGGAACGTGTTGGAGCTAAAGTTCGGCTGCCTTGACTAACAAATGGCCGCACTAAACGGGGGCTTGACGTAAGTATTACTCTACCTCGTCCTGCACCAACTACAGATGATGTACCAGTAATACCTCCAGCACTAACAACAACAGAGCCAACACTCATAGGAAGAGAGTTTGAATCTGTAGCACTTACAGCACCACTTCCAGATTGCAAATTCATAGCATTTGTGATCACCATAGAAGGAGTGGCCATTCGTACGCCTGAGGCTGTAGACACATTGGTCAAGAGAAATGAAGGAGGGGATGCCTTTGGGCTCCCAGAATATACCCTTACACCTGTATTCCCTCCACGTGGTCCCTGTCCGTTCGCTCCTGAGGATGAAATTTTTATTTTTAATACAAAGAGTACACATGATATAAGTTTAAAAGTACCGTACATAAATTAATATTTCAAAGACTGAGAGCGTACCAATAATCAATGTAACTATAACAGCATTCAATAATAACACTATATATTACGAAGTTACTTTAAAAATTTTACCTACTTCACCAACTGCAAAGATGTCATTTATGCAAAACTAAGAATAACAATACACAACTATAAATCTTTCTGCTAAGGAGCAGGCAAATTATAAACCACACTAACAATGACATTTTCAAGCTACTAGGTATTACCATATGTACAGTACAGTCTTATATTGAGGCAACAGCACTTTTATATGGTCACAATGTAAACAAAGTAGATATCAATCTCGCTTTACAGTTTAATTTATACTTAATGAATAAAATATGAGAAGAGCTATTTCGATAAATGCAAGCAAAAATGAGTGTAGTGTGGGAAAAATGCATGTATGTAAGTACAAGGTTGTGGTGTGGATGGGAAACTAAGCGAGAGTTTTACAACAAAAATACTGAATGTTTAGACAATGAGTGACATTTATAAAAGAAAGACAGGAGAAATAATTGGAAGAGAGAGGGGAAGTGTCAGATATAAATGTAAAGAGCTGGTGGGGGAGTAGTAATACCATTAAATAGAGAGAAATACTTTGAAGAGGAAAGAAAGCAATGCAAAACTGATAAAGGAAACGCAGAATACAATGAGATCTGGTACTTAGGGAGTGGCCTGATGATTACAAAAGAGATAAACATTAATGTGATCTAAAAACAAACGTGGGTAATAGAAATTTTGTGGCCTTAGCTTGCATAAAACAAAGAGTATTGGTTAGTAAACTTTCAAAACTATTAACTCTTTCATTGAAACTTATTCCACATGTACATAAAGTGAAAGTAATATATTTGTGGATATAAGTAAGAGTGAATGAGAGAGAAAGAAGACAGGACAATATAATGATAAAAGCTAATTAAGGTAATGTGAAAGGTTGAAGGAAAGTTACTGAGCTAGTGGGAGAAGATAGGTAAAAATGGAGGCTGCAGAGGAGTAGGGAAAATTTAGGTATTGGCGTAATGTGCAAAGGTTGTGTATGAAGAGAGGAAATTGATATAAACTAACTTGTAGAATGAAGAAGTTAAAAGACAAGATCAAAAATATTGAATCAAGGGAAATGGAAAGAAAGAGAACTGTAAAGAAGAGAAGATTAGAAATGAAAGGCACAGGTAACCAATGAATTTTCAGGATAATAATTAAAATCTTAGGAAAGAGAGGAAGGTGACTAAAATTCAAGGTAATAGACGAGTGGTAGTGGGCAGGATGTTGTGTCAATAAGTGTATTTTAAGTAAAAAACAATGCGGAGAAGAAATAGTAGAGGAGACCAGAAGAGGAAGCAATCACAACTTGAGGAGTGAGGAAGTATTGCAGATAAATAAGTGGAGCAGATAAGGAATACCTCAAAGCAAGTATAAACACTTGGTATGGTAATTTTAGCAAGAGTTAATAAGAACACCATAGAGATCTTCTTGAACTGAAAGTATCTACTAACTAATGAGAGAGCAAGCATTAATAGGAAGCATGCTTGCAAAGATGAAATGAGCTACTCTAAATACATAGAGATCAATAAATTGGGTATAATTCACAACGTATAACTAATTTTAAGTAGAGACAGACTGCAAGAGATATGACTGTTTGAGAACAAATAGTGTATTCTGGAAGTTTCAAAACAAGTTTCCATAAAGAAATGCATAAGAAATTTATCTACAAAGGGATGCCTTTGCATAAAGTGTGTGGAAAAACAAGAGGCATATAAAAAGGTCGATAAGAGGGTTCTGCTGACAGAACTTATACTTAAAGCAATGAAAATAGTTCAGATCAAGGAAGTGTTTTGTTTCCATGGTTATTTAATCTGTATAAGGATGGCAGAATTAGAGAAGTGGAGGATATGGTTGTGCTCTCAAGTTTAAAACATTGATAGCTGGAGTGGGAAATGAGCAATTTCTAGTCTAATAATGACATTATGTCATACACCAATTCAAAACAGAGTATGTGAAGTAGAAAGGTAACAGTTAATGTGGAAAAGATTAAAGGTGATGAGATGTGATTGGGAAAGTGAGTACACCGCTGACATGTCAAGAAACTAAATAAGTTTGCATGAAAATATTACAGTGCAACAAGGGTTTTGGAATTTCAAGAATATGATCATCTCTTAAGATTTTCTAATAAGATATGTTCATCTATTTACTGCATATATGTAGCACAAAGTAATTTATTCAGTAAACAGTATTATGTTTTTTGCTGGTTATGGCCCCTACTTTTTGTGAGAGGAGATATCACAAATGGGACTTAATATACTGTGGTTCAAAAGAAGCTTTAAAATATAAAACTCACCTCTCAACAGTGGTAGCTGATGCGTTTCAGCACCAGCATCAGAACTGGACAAGATAATGGAAGTAGAAATGGGACTTGTGTTCTTTGAATTACTTCCAGTATTAGAACTCATAATTCCTCGACCACCAACTTGGCAGTTAGATGAGCCAAGATTTATAACACTGCCTAATGGTGTACTAAGACTTGCCCCCTGGCTATTAGAAGTCAGTTTAGCAGCTGAAAGACTGTGTAAAACTGGCCTGGGTTTTGTGGTTGGCCGACCTCTTTTATTCCAACCGACAGGAGTGACCACTGTACTACCAACAATCTGTTGAGGAGAAAATACAAATCAGTTTGCTGGTTTTATTAAAGAAGTATTACATGAAATTCTTTCACCCTTAAATGAGAAATTTTATCCAATTCTGGAATAAAAATAAGTGTAATATTTATTCCTTAACATTGATGTCATATGTCGAAAGTAAATTTATTATTAAAATACTCATAAACACTTAAGGAATATGGGATGGAATAACACCTAAAGATATAGCCCCATTCATATAAAGATGAAGAGTGAAGTTAATGATTCATAATTTTATAAAGCACGTGTTTAAAAGGCATTCTAAATACAGTATTATACATTTCTCTTTTACTGAACTACAACTCTACCAATCTGGGACAATCAGCGAAGACAAGTTAACATTACAAACAATTTGCACTTACTGGCTACTGCCCTCTTATATAAGCCTAATGTTTTGTATTCAAATATCTGAAACATATAATACATTTCCAATCATGTAAATTGAACATGAGGAGAATGGAAACGCTTTAAATACAGACATACACCCTTAAATGTCCATGATATGTTCCAGAGAGATGGACGTTAAGTGTAATTATTTACTGTAGCATACAATGTGCTTATACTTGTTTGCCATTTTATGTTCCAATATTAATCCCCATTGAAATAGGGGTGGACAGACAGGTTGGAGCTGAAGAATGAAGGTGGGATCCCCTTCCTAACAACCTATGTGGGCGTGAAGCGTAATTACTGTACTGCAATATATGCAAACAAAAACAATAAACTATATTTTAAACATTATAAAATATTTATAACTCAAAACATTCTTTCTGAAGCACTATGTATATTTTGCATGTATAAATGCCTCTTCCTCTAAATACAAAATATAATTAATCAATATTGAACATTAATTGCACAGAGCTGGTTATTTAACCTCCTCATTCTCATACATATTGTATGAAGGATTGACTATGAGTATGTATGGGAAGGACTGAATATGTGTTGAGTATGAGTATGTATGTGTTGAACAGCTTAAATCCTTTATAAGTTTGTCCAGGTTTTTTCAATGTACATTATATCTGCATCTCCAACTTTCTTAATTTATTTTTTTTTTTTTTTTTTTTTTATCTTTTCAATGGTTAGTTCCAAAGGAGTATCTTCAGTTTCTTAATCAACATCCTCTTTTTCAGCCCCGCTCTAAGGCTCTATATAATATTTGAATGTCATCATTCCTTTATTTTATAGGAGCTTATTAAGTTCAAATACTCTTAAAATGTTAACTCTTTCTGCAAATCACCATCTCTCTCAGTTTTTTCCTTATTATTTTTCTTTGCAATGATTAATTCCTTAAGATCAATTTCAAATTCTTAAAATTCAAGTTCTATACTAAGGGAATGATAACTGAACATATATCAGTTAATTTTTTGTTACTGTCACAGTTTGTTAAAAGTTTTTAAAATTATATCCAAATCTTCTCAATGTATATTTTAAAAGTGACTTTTATCATATATTATATGTTAGATATGTACTTACATACCTGACAGCACAATCATTCTGTTTTCATGCAATCATTGTGATTACAACTGATATGACAACTGCTGTCAAATGCACATCTTGAAAATGTTTTAAAGGTTATTTCGAACCACTTTTTGTATCTTAGAAAATCAAAAGCAAAGTACATCAGTGCTTCATGACACTCCAAATGACATGGCGAAGGTAGGAAAACTAATTTGAAAATTAAAGAGTTAACACCTGGAAATCACAATTTTACTGCTATCTAAGATTAAGAACACACAATAATGTGTAGTACGACAATAAGTATATTATTGAAACAAACCTTTTTCAAAGGAGCAGAGGAGGTAGTAACAACAGTGGTAGCAGCTGAGCTTGTTGAAATAGATATCGGCGAAAACATGGGCGGTACTTCTTTCAAAACTTTGCTGGAGATACCACTCAATTGTGAAAAACTCACACTCTTCATGGCCATTTTTCCAGACAAGGGGCTCAAATTGCTGATGTTAACGGTACCAGCATCCTGCCAAAGTATAAGACACAGCTGTATTATTTCATTATTAATTATCCATCAACAAGGTTACTTTAAAGAACTTAATGCATGAAAACAAAACCTTTGCAGATATCGAAAAGCCACTCATTATTGCTTAATGTCTTTGAATAGAATGCCTATCAAGAGTGTTTTAAACCAGCTAAAATTCTATCATTTCAGCAAGATGCATACAACATTATCATGTAGTAAAATTGCATATTTGCATGGCTATTATCGAAGATTAAGAACAGACCTAGTCTTCACTAAATTAAACATTCATACATCCAGATGGTGGGAGATATGTAAACGCTAATGTGTACATTCCACAACTTGTAAAATCCGACAAGCCAGCCAAACACGTTCATATGCATGGACATAGTAGGCTTACACAATGTTTCATTATGCAGTATTCATTTTTACTTATTTTTTGAAAATCGCAGATGTAGAATTCATTACAAGACTTCTGATTTAGCAGAACCTGATCCATTTAGACAAGGAATTGTAAAAGTCAGTGACCTGTGTAGTTCCATTTAAAATATACAGTGGCCACACTGAATCAAAACACACTCATTTACCAGGAACCAATTCATAATGCTCACTCTTCTCAGTTTTTTGGAGATGAAAAGCTGCTACAATTCCCCACACTACTCTGCTTGAATCATCTACAAGGTAAGCGTACAAGCATCTTCTGCCTTGAGGCACGACAGCTTTAGCTGATTAAACCCAAACCATTTCATCTCATAGCTAGCCCAAATAGACATGAAAATAAAATTTGCATGAAAGTATTTCCATTTCTGCAGTGCAAAAATTCTTCAATATGATACATAATCTTTCCATCTACACCACATACTCTTCAGTCTTGCTGAATGCACCTGCAATTTCACCGCTACTCTTCAAACCAAGTTCCTTCAGCTCTCCTTTAATTCACAGATTATATCTCAATATTAAATCCTCAGTATCTAAGTGATTACATAATAATTATGCTGGACATGAAAAATTCAAATTAAATTAATAGGAAAACACCAGGATATTCTGATTGCATAAAAATACTGTCTAAACTAGTGCAATATTATGGTAAATAAAAATATGCAATTTTAGCCACATAAATTATTTAAACTGGTGCAAAAGAATTAAAAGACACTGCACTTAAACATTAGGCAAATAGAAGCTTTATAATTAACATACTTAATGCAAGCTTCAATCCACTAAATTACATATTAGGTCTAATGAGTGTGGATTGAAAACGATAAAGAATGCAGGATGCAATACCTCACACACATAACTGCTGACAATAACTGATCTAGTTATGATTTCTGAGAGATGAAAATTACAATAAGTATTACTGAGTGTATAGGAAGGCTATGTAAATAAATACACAATGTACATTCCAATGAGATATCATGCAAACCTGATCACATTTCAATTTTTAAAGAGAGTAACGACATGCACAATTAGAGGGAAAAAGAATGAAGTTAAATATGTTAAAATACGCATGTTTCCACCGGGTAAACTTGAAACAAGTATCAAATCCCATTATTATGCATACCACACAGAAAAAAGTTTCAATAACATCATGCACATTCCATGCACTGATTTAGTTTTAAGAATAGGTACATTTCAAAATGCAAGCAATAAAAGCACAATAATAGGATAATATAAAGTCAACAAGTATGATGTCATGCTTTTCTCTGCATGAGTTTGCCACAACTCTAACATTCCTTGGTTACAGAATGTACGAAAAAAAAAAAGGAAAGTGTATTTCATAGATTTAGATTAAAATTTTACTTGCTGATACTCCAACAGATATTTTCACATAAACATTAAGAATCAGAGTAAAAAAATAAATACAATAGCTAACTAAAGTACAATAACAAATAATTGTTTAATATGAAGAAATGGACAGAGAAAATAAATTATCATTTGGTCATGCTCTATGGAGAAACATAATCACGAAAAGAAAATATGTCAACCCATATAGAAACATTGAGAATACTTAAGAAGACTTTATGTGATTTCTTGACTAGGTTCTCACTTCACATATGTTCTGCTATTCTTAGGAGTTTTATTCGGAGTAATAACAAGCACATATATAGTATTTAAAAAGCATACATTTTTGTATGGTGTACAACACAGGATCTTCATTAGTGATATTCCAACTTTGATGTATCTACAACTTACACACTTTGCTTTTGAAGATTACAATAGTACATTCCTTTTCGAAATCAAAAAATATTTCAGCACCACCACAGATGTTTAGCTTCTGAGCTAGATATTGAGTGTCATTAAATCTCTTAAAACTAACATTTTTATGAACTGGCGTAGGTATTCTTTATGAATACAAATAGATTACAATTATTTATATTTATATATGCCAGACTCTGCCATAATGCTCTGCAGATTTTAAAAAGCTAGGGCCATAACCCCTCTTTGCTTTTATAGGGTGCCTTGGAAAACCTTATATTTCTTAGGGTTTTAAATTCTACTTGTTCATCTCATGAAAGTCTGTACTTTGAGTCATCCAAAAATGAAATTAATGGCTTATTATTCCACTCTAGTATTCAGTACTTGAACTTGCAGACGGAAATGATAAAACAAAATAGTTCTTCCCTCACAACAGTATCACTTCATTAATTTATTTTTCGATTGAATTCTACGAATGTCTAAAGGATTGTTCTGAAGAACTCACTTCATATATCTATGCTGCATGAGAAGGTAACTTATTCTCAGCATCATGAAAAGTTCATCACAATCTTTAAAGAGGATTGCATCTCATTAGTTAACCCTTGATAAGGCAGCAATATGTGTACTAACAAATAACAATTCCTTCTCCAATTTAAAGGGGAAATATTTAGAGATAACAGTTTGTAGCTTCCTCTTGGCTCAACTATGATAAACTGAAAGCAAAAGACCTGGACAACATTTCATCTTCCACAGCTTTATTTTCTTTGGATGTATAAACTCGGAGAAGGGAATAGATAAGTTAAGCTCATAACAATGATGTGTGGTAAAATCCGAGAGCTTAAGGTGAAGTACATGTTCCTGTTTTAAAACCATAACACATCCTATATCTTCCTTTTCTGTTGCAAGGAACTGTAGAACTCTCCAAACGTTAAATAAAGACAAACAGAATCTTATGCAATCAATAATTTTTCCATTAAAATACAAGATACTTTAGCCCTCGTTCCATTTTCATAAAAGAGTGTATCTACTCGTAGAGTTTTCCATTTGAGAATATTGCCATCTAAAATGCGTTCATTTGAAAAAGTATCCACTTTGCAAATTTTCATCATGGCATTTCTGATTGCTCCTATTGACTGAGATGTATACTCCCAAGGTTATGTAAACAAACAATAATAATTCTTGATTACAAGAATCAATGGTATTCAAATGACAAGCAGCTTCTTCAACTGTGCACTTGGCTAATTCTAATTCAAGAGAACTGTTAATTCTCATATTTTTTACTCAAAATGTCAATTTTTACATCGCTGAATACAAGACATCAGCCTTTCTAGCAATGGCAAAATTTAATGTTACTTCGGTGAGCTTAAAATACATTTTTAGTGAACTTTCAAAAGTTATGCAATAATAGATATTCAAGTTCCCTATAGCTACTGGGTTTTAAGCTTCCCGTGTGTCCAAGTTTTACCTTTGAAACAAAACCAATATCATTAAAAGTTTAAGTAAAATAAAGTGGCTTATACTCTTTCTTTTCAACAGTTTCCTTAGATGCACACACACACATTTTAAGATTTTGTTTCAAAGCAAAAAATAGATAAGGCAAATTTGTTAATCACAGTCCATTCTGTGCAGCAGCATAAATACTGTTTCATGATTCACAACTTCCTGACTTATATTAACAACTGACAAATCAATTAGCTTTCTTGAAAATCATTATAGGCTTCAATATCAAACAAGACAAACATAAATCTCATTTTTTGGTGACTGGCTTTATTTTCTTGATATACATGCAAAACAGTAGTTTTGCTCAATGTCCAAGTCAATACCCATGTCACATCTAACAAAGTTACATTCTTTATCAGATTTTCTTTAATTAAATCTCTTCACTCACGCATTACTTCATTGTTTTAGTTTTAGTTTCTGTGAGATTATCACATCCATATTTAACTTTCAAGTTTCTCTGATCCACCCACAATATCACTGTCCCCAGTAGAGGCAATTATTCCTTCCAATACTAACTGATCCAAATGACAATTTGTGAGTCTTTAAAAAAGAATTTTTTCTTACTGTTTCCATAGATGCTATGTGATATACAATACAATGAGATTCTGCAAAAGCACACAAGACATTCAATGGCATTTCTTTTCCGAGAGCATTTGGACAGCGATTCATTTCATTCACTACTTACATTAAGCCTAAGGAAGATATTTTTTCAGAAATGGTCACACATTTAGTTGAAAATACGAACCAAATCTTGTGCATGCCTAGTAGTTATAATAAGCTTTTTAAAGGATAAGAATGGATAAAAAGCTGAAATTTGTGACGACTTAGTACACTGTTTTGAACTATCTGGTACATTAGGCTTAATTATATGCTTATTTGGATTGGCATTTTTTGCAGTGAAACAAGTGTTATTCCTGATGTATTTAGAACACTGTGTTGAATACATATAGATCATCTCCCTCTAAAAAGATGTTAATAATAACTGACAGAACCAATATAATGGGATACACACATAATGAAAACCTTCCCCAGAGCAAAGACAGAGAGGAACACCCCTATGATCCAGAAGGGAAAGCACCTTAACTAAGGTCCTGATAAATATCCCAGTTTTACTTTCAAGTAATTACAGGACATTGAAGTTAAGGATTTATCTTTCACAATTTGCCCACCACAATTCTTATCATGTTCAAAACTTGAGTCCAGAGTAAGAGGATAATTAATACCTATGTTCATAGTTTGATGAATGAAATAGCTATCAGAATAATTAAGGTAATAATGCACTATAAAAATATCTTTGATGTTAGAATCACCTGACTGAACTTTCATATGATCTAAAGACAAAACCTATATTTCCCTACTACCTGACAAACATGACAAAATACTTTCACTTACACTTAACCTCTGACGCAGAATTGGGCATCCCTCTGAGCTTGACTCTAGGGTAGGAGTGGAAGGTGTGGTAGAAGCAGAGGGATGTACAGGTAGATCCTCTGAGATACAAGGATTGGAAAGTATATTATTAGAAACTATCAAGTGATTATGACCACACACTTTTTTCCACTTTTCTAATAGGAAGGCAATTAGCTAAAAAACTGTAATCACTGGGGTTCTTTATTGCAACGGGAAACAGAATGCTATCAATATTTTGAGATATTCTCAATGCAAAAAATATCCCTTCCTACTAGAGCTCTGAAATTCCATAATGGAAAATTGTAAAGGATTACATCTAATGCCAAGACTTAAATTTTCAATAATTTAAAATAGCATCTCATTAGTTAACCCTTGATAAGGATAAATACTAGTGAACATAACCGAATGCTGACTTTTAGAAAAGAGTATGAAAACGGTGAAGTGGATATCACACTATGTACCTGACTTTCTAAATCAGTTTGTAACAAATGACTTCCTGCAGGCTGGTGACTAACAGATGCACTATTTGTCTCACAATCACTCCACACATTTAATTTTATGCTGTAATTTATGCAATTCCTTTTATAATTCACATTCCTATTCAGGACTGTATATCCTTCATTACAATAATCCTTGCCCATTCTCTCATGTACACCAACTGATTTCATACCACTACCCCTCAGCATACCTATAAGCTTATTACTGCAAAAGGATCTACCAAATAAACCGGAAGTTAAGACTCTTGTTTCAGCTAAATAATGATCTCCCTAACTTTCCAAAAAACTGACTCTATTATCACTTATATCATTAAAGTTTTCCATATTTAAATAATAATAACTTTAAATTTTAATTAGCTTTGTATGCTGTCTCCTCCTATGCTATCATTCTCTTTGCCTATGGTGAAATTAGCTGAAAACCAAAGTTTGTTATTGAACTGTCAATTCAACAGGGTTAAAATTTCAGTACGACTCTACAAGTCATGTTTATATGTAACATAATTCTCAAAATATAGTTCCTAAATTTTTCTGCTCTTACTTCCAGGAACAGGATTTGGAAAAGGTATTTTGAACATATGTATCAAGCCAACTACCAGCTGCTGCAGAAGAGTTTGCAGACACAGAATGTGCAGTGTTAATGCCTCCAGAGGTAGATTTTAAAGCACTATCTTGGGCCATTCCAACGGTATCCTTGCTGACGGAAGTCATTATTTGAAAAGGATAAGTAGCATCGTTTGTAGGAGACGTCTCAAGCATCTTGTACTTATGTCGTGAGACTGAGGCGAGTGACCCTAAGGAGTATGTGGCGACAGTCGTTGTGATGGTAGAAGAGGAGGTGACTAGGGAGGTGGCAGGGGATGACATGAATGTTATCCCTGTTGCTACTCCTGGCTGATGTAAGAAAGAAAAAGCATGCAGGATAGGCAAACTAAAAATATTAATTACATTCAG
>JAXCGZ010009649.1:0-12500 GCA_037179515.1 Halocaridina rubra
CTTGTGTTTCGTACGCAGGTACATGCCCTGGAGAGATGCCCAATAACTCCTCCCCGGAAGTAGGCGGGATTCCACTTTGAACCTGGCGTTGATTGGCTGGACTAGATATCCCTTGATCTCATTGGAGAATTGGATGTCAAGCCACGCCCTGCCCCTGGGGGTATTTCAAGAGCCACCCAGGGCAGAGACAGTTAGTTAGAGGTAGAGACCGGGCCTTGCCAGCAGCAGAGTTAAAACTGTACAGCTGAGTTAGCCTTCCCCTCTTGGGGGTAGGACTCAGGGATTAGTCGTGACAGGAACTGTAGTAATAGGAGCTCTGAGTACATAGATGTTAAAATAAGAATAAACTGTGAATAAGAAGATGTCTTTCACCAACCACGCTACCATAATTATAAGTATATATACGTAGGAGGAAAATCCTTACGTCAGTGGTGACACTCGGTGGGATAATCAAAACCCCTTACGTCAATATAAATATATAAATATATAAATATATATATAAATATATATATATATATATATATATATATATATATATATATATATATATATATATATATATATATATATATATATATATATATATATATATATGATGCTTGGAGCCAAAAATAAAACAGAAGTTTTGAAGGGTTCTACCTCTGAAAGAGTCAAATACTCGCATTGCTACGATATTCATGTTTCAAGCCAGTGATTTACACATAATATCTTCACCAGATCCTCTCAAGGGAGTAAGTGAAGGGTAGAAGTGTACTTGGGTGATAATCAGCTCCGTTTTATTGCAGATTAAGCAAGTGAACCATTTGATGTAAGAGCTTAGGAAGTCATGATCTCAATAAAGTAATAAAAAACGAACTTCAAGAAGTCTAGCTGAGAAAATAAACAGACTTGACAGGTGAATGTATTCTATTATATGTAATGGGTCAGCAGTAGACTAATATTCATTCGAAAGCTACTCTTTTGATAGGGTAGAAAAAATCTAGTCTCGAAGATTTGTAACTCAGAAAATATACAGATCTGGCAAGCAAATATATTTCATTAGGTGTGTGACACCAGCAGTGGAAGATAATCTGATCGAATCTAGTGATTTATTCAAATTTATAAGAAAACTGGTCTAGAAGAACTACACTTGAAAAATACTAAGCAATGATGGTAGGCAAATATACCCCATGAGATGTGTAGCTGCTTCCCATCTACCTCCAGTCTCTGAAACTCTTAATTCTTCTGTCTCTCTTAATTCTTATGACCCATTTTCCTTCAAAAAGCGGATCTCTCGACATCTCAGGTCCTAATTCTGCCATATTTCTAGGTTTTCATTACTTCCACTATTCTGTCAACTTGTCCTTTTCCTTTGTGTATCATTCTTTTATTTCTGCCTTATCCTTAAGCTTCTACTTTTTCTTCATCTTAATCTTTTCTTGGTGCCCGGGCCTGATGAGGGAAATTTTCTTGCCTGTCCCGGTGTCACACTCATAAAAAGAAATTGAGAAGTGCCCGAGCGAGCAAAAATAGAAACCAAATAGGAGACGGGGAGCCTCAAGCGTAGGGCTCTTTCACGTAAGCCCAATTAGGTAATTTATGCTAATTACGTAAATACACACATATACACACACATTTGGAAACAAGCAAATGTGATACCTATCTTCAAAAAGGGAAGGAGGGATACGGCTCTGAACTATAGACCAGTTTCCTTGACCAGCATAGTTTGTAAAGTTATGGAGAAACTACTAAGGAAACCTATCTCTCTTCACTTGGAATCCTTCAACTTTTTGTCAGTGAGGCAACATGGCTTCAGAGAAGCTAGATCAACAGTAACAAACTTATTAGAATTTTATGATGAGGTAAGCCAAATCTTACAGGCAAGAGAGGGCTGGGCAGATTGCATATTCCTAGACTTCCAGAAAGCGTTTGACACTGTTCCACATGGGAGACTTATTAGGAAGCTGCAATCAATGGCTAGAATAGGTGGAAATGTTTTGGAATGGATAAAAACTTACTTAGAAGGAAGGGAACAGAGGGTTAGAGTAAGACACTCAGTGTCTGAATGGAGAAGAGTTAGTAGTGGAGTTCCACAGGGTTCAGTTTTAGGGCCACTTTTGTTCCTTGTATATGTAAATGACCTACCAGAGTCTGTAAATTCATTCATGAATATGTTTGCAGATGATGCAAAGATTGTGAAGAAAGTAAAAAACGAGAACAATGGTAGAGAACTTCAGGAGGATCTAAATAGTCTGCATGAGTGGTCAGAAAAGTGGCTAATGAAATTCAATACTTCAAAATGTAAGGTAATGAGAATGGGTACAAGTGCAAGAAGGCCCAAGCTTGACTACTCGGTGGCTGGAGTACAACTTCAAGAGACAGAAAATGAGAGAGATCTAGGAGTAAACATACTGGCAGATTTGTCTCCCGAAATACATATAAATGGCATAGTAAGGGCAGCATATGCATTCTTATCAAATGTAAGGGTAGCCTTCAGGCACATGGACAAGGGAATGTTCAGAAATATTTATGTAACCTATGTGAGGCCAAAACTCGAATATGCAGCCCCCTTTTGGAATCCGCACTTGAAAAAGCACATAGCTAAGCTTGAAAAAGTTCAAAGACATGCCACGAAACTGGTGCCAGAAATACGCAATCTCAGTTATGATGAGAGGCTGAGGGAATTAGACTTACCATCACTCGAAGCTAGAAGAGTGAGGGGGGATATGGTGACAGTCTTTAAATTCCTTCATGGTTATGATAGAGTGGATAGGGATGGATATTTTGATATGGCTGGCTCTAGAACTAGAGGTCATAGTTTGAAGATTCGTAAGAAAACTTCTTTGCAGGATGTAAGGAAATACTTTTTCAGTGTAAGAGTAGTTGATAATTGGAATTGGCTAAGCGAGGAGGTAGTTAATGCTATCTCAATCCATAGTTTTAAGGACAGGTATGATAAGTATCACTAAGTCTAAAATGGAACCGATCAGGAGACGGGAAGATACGAGCTTTGGGCTCTTTCCCGTAAACACAATTAGGTAATCACAATTAGGTAATCACTCACACCGTTCCAATAAAGAGACACAGGCGTACTTGCATAGTCTCTCCAACCCCCCGGTTTTTGTTACCTGTCTGTCCCAGGTAAATAATTAAATAGGAGTGAATCCTTCATTGACTTCCTTATACCACAAGTAAGTCAGAACTTTCTTATTTCGCAAGCAAGAAGAATGTTCGACTAAACTGAAGGAAACGCACTTCTTAATTATCTGTTCTGTATAAATGTTCTAAATAAGAAAGCTTTGCTCAACTGAAGAAAAAGGCACCTCATATAATTACCTGGTCTATATAAAAAGACAGTCTGGCTCAACTGAAGAAAACGTTTCTCTTAATTACCAACACTATATCGTAAAGAGTGGCTCCTTTAAAAAAAAAAAAAAAAAAAAAAAAAAAAAAAAAAAAAAAAAAAAAAAACACGCACCTCTTGATTGCCACTTCTATATGAGAGATTGGCTCATATGAAGAAAACGCACCCCATAATTACTAGGTCTGTGTAGGAAAAGGCATAATTATGGCTCAGATGAAGCATGTCTCACCCAATCTGATGCCCGGGGAAAAAAAAAAAATTCTGGGTCGGAATGATAATTCGGTCGTATAACTTTGAACTACGATTAACACTCATCCTGAAGAGGCTAGTGAGAAGCAGAAGCCCCATATGAGCTTGGGAAAAGAGAAGAGGAAGAGGAGGAGAAAAAGAAGAAAAAGACTGTTACTACATAACTGGACTAAGCCTGGTTTGGTTAGATTAGAAAAAAATGAAGGACGAGCACCTACTGGTGCAAATTCTCCAGCTGTTAGTTTGAAGTCGGAGCATGGAATATCTATTACGGCTAATCCTACTGGTAATCTAAAGGGCGCTTTCTCCAGCTGACCCAAAGGTTTTTCAAACACAGTGAAATTGTTAGGCCGAAAGCGAAGTATGGAAAATCCATTATCTAAATGAAACATCTGACAAGTGACAATACACTCCACATCTCTGTTTCTCTCTATGTTTTCTTCGTTCCCAGGCCAGATGAGGGTAGATTTTTTTTTCTTTTTGGCCCGTCCTGGTGTTACAATCATAAAAAAAAAGATATTCTCATATTTAGTTTTTAACGAGTTTCTCTGACAAATCCATCATTTAATTAATGCCTTGAATCGCATTCATAAATCATTTTGCCAATCTTCTGTTATAGTCTCTCTAATATACATTTGCTGAAAACTAACTGACTGGCCAAAACAAAATATTCATAAATTTCATTGTCATAAATTTACAGATAACAAAGTTTAAAGCCAATTGTAATATTTTCTTCCACACCTGCGTGCTAAGGTGCAGAATAGATGTTCTGCAAATTTATGAGAATTTAATACATTTTTTAAATTACTCCAAAAATGTACCTTTACACCTTTTAAAATATATAACACTCATCATGCACAAATTGGTTGTAAATGTTGCTCAAATGAAACTGGAGACAATGCAAGCAGAAAGTTTCCTAAAATCAACAGCGTTGGAATTCCATAAGGAAGGAAATTCCATTCAGTAGAATCAACAGCATTATAGGCTCAGGCACTAAAAAAAGGAAAACAGAAAAAAATCTTGCCTCTAATGTAGTTAAAAAAGATTACTTTTACAATGAATCCAAGTATTGGGAAAAGATAAACAGAGAAACTGGAGTGAGTGAATGAACTTCGGCTGGCTCAAGGGTTGACACGGATCTCTGTAGAGAACTGAGTTTACCCAGTCAGCAGTAGTCATTCTGCATTCAAGGTAGGTGGGTAGAGTTCTCTCTCTCTCTCTCTCTCTCTATATATATATATATATATATATATATATATATATATATATATATATATATATATATATATATATATATATATATATTATTTTTATTACAATTTTACATGAAGTAAGATGTTCAGAGACTTCAAATACGATTTGGTTTACAAAAAAAAATGCAATTTTGGTTTCTAGAAACCCAGATTAATTTAATATTATCAACATTAGAATTGATTTGCCTTTTATTCAAGCGCTAAGCATTATATTTTGATAGTTAAAACTGTGCAGTTTCAGGGGACAGCCGTTGCGTGATCGGTAGAGTGCTCGAGTCGGGAGGTGACGGATCTGGGACAATAGGAAGGGCATCCAGCTTTAATTCCCCACCTTCATTCCGTCTGTGTTCTCCCCCCAGATGCGGATTAATATTGGTTAAAAAAAAAATAAGTTTCGCGTGAGTGATGAGATTTTCGTTCATTTTTATAGGATTCTCGGCTAAAAGCTAATTTAATTTTGTCCTAAGTAATTTCTAGGGAAATTCGTACTGCTCTGTAATGCCAGTTTTCTATATGATCAATGGATGAATATGAATGTATACATGTAATTACATAATTGTAATTACCTAATTGTGCTTACGGGAAAGAGCCCCAAGCTCGTAACTTCCCGTCTCCTGATCGGTTCCATTTTGTATTTAGTGATATTTATCATACTTGTCCTTAAAACTCTGGATTGAGTTAGCATTAACTACCTGCTCGCTTAGCCAATTCCAATTATCAACTACTTTTACACAAAAAAGCACTTCCTTACATCCTGCAAATAAGTTTTCTTACGAAGCGGTATGTATGTATGTGTATCTATATCCAGTTATCTCTCTGTATGTGTATATATATATATATATATATATATATATATATATATATATATATATATATATATATATATATATATATACAAAGATATATATATATATATATATATATATATATATATATATATATATATATATATATACAAAGATATATATATATATATATATATATATATATATATATATATATATATATATATATATATATATATATATATATATATATATATATATATGTATATATATATGTATATATATATATATATATATATATATATATATATATATATATATATATATATATATATATATATATATGTGTGTGTGTGTGTGTGTGTGTGTGTGTGTAAGAGCTGCGGGATGAATAATATTATCTGAATAGCAGAGATTACTGTTCCATCACAAACCAAAACATTTAATTGCGTACTCTTTAATCCTGATGAGATGATGGGGGCTACCAAAGGAGGGACACCATTACCCTCTCCATTTTTATCACCAAAGATTTCTGGCAAAGAGAAGCTGTTCAAGCCCTCTAGAAAATTTGACCTGAGCTACAAATGGGCTGTTAATTCTTAGCTACAAATTTCCCAATTCCAATTGTTTAATATATTTTTTTTATTTATTTCGGGTCATAATTAGTTCCCATTCTAGCGGGTGGACTTAAGACAGGTTGGAGCAGGGGAATAACGATTATTTGCCCTTCCTAGCGCCTCACGGCAGGATCGAACTCGGGAAAGTCAGGTTCAGTCATTTCCTTAACGTGCGCACTCCATCACTGATCTACCGCCAACCCAATATAATCATACAATATAAATATATTACATATCTTTCACGATATATATTTTTATGTGTGTGACACCGAGACAGGCAAGAAAACTTCCCTCATCAATAAAGGCTGGGGCACCAAGAAAAAGTAAAACGTTAAGGACAAGGCAGTGATGAGGTAAAGATATTCAGGCTGAAAGAATATTCAAAGAACTGAGGACCTAGATATATGGCAGGATTAGGCCCTGAGATGACGATAGATCCCGTTGTTTTTGAGGGAAAATAGGTTATAAAAATGAGAAAAAAAAGGAGGTAGAGTTTCTGTCTGGAGGTGGATAGGAAGAAGCAGTCGCTGTACCGACCAATACGCGAGTTACAAATCTCCACCTTTTTGTCCTCTTTCATATATTATTTTCATTTCAGAATCGCTCAATTTCTTGAGAACAATGGCTGCACTGCTCTTGTTTTTACTCTCCATGATGTTCTGGATTGCCAGTAATGCCTCCCAGGGTCTTCTTCCAAAATTATCAAGTAAGATATAAAAAAAAAAAAAAGCATATTAGCCCTCCTGCCCATATATATATATATATATATATATATATATATATATATATATATATATATATATATATATATATATATATATAGTATGTATGTATGTATGTATGTATGTATGCATGTATGTATGTATGTATGTGATTACCTAATTGTGCTTACGGGAAAGAGCCCAAAGCTCGTATCTTCCCGTCTCCTAATCGGTTCCATTTTTTACTCAGTGATACTTATCATGCCTGTCCTTAAAACTATGGACTGAGATAGCATTAACTACCTCCTCGCTTAGCCAATTCCAATTATCAACTACTCTTAACTGAAAAAGTACTTCCTTACATCCTGCAAAGAAGTTTTCTTACGAAGCTTCAAACTATGACCTCTAGTTCTAGAGCCAGCCATATCAAAATATCCATCCCTATCCACTCTATCATAACCATGAAGGAATTTAAAGACTGTCACCATATCCCACCTCAATCTTCTAGCTTCAAGTGATGGCATGTCTAATTCCCTCAGCCTCTCATCATAACTGAGATTGCGTATTTCTGGCACCAGTTTCTTGGCATGTCTTTGAACTTTTTCAAGCTTAGCTATGTGCTTTTTCAAGTGCGGATTCCAAAAGGGGGCTGCATATTCAAGTTGGCCTCCTTGGCCTGACACCCGCCAGGCCGGCACCCTTACATTTGATAAGAAAGCATATGCTGCCCTTACCATGCCATTTATATGTATTTCTGGAGACATATCGGCCAGTATGTTTACTCCTATATCTCTCTCATTTTCTGTCTCTTGAAGTTGTACTCCAGCCACCGAGTAGTCAAGCTTGGGCCTGCTTGCACTTGTACCCATTCTCATTACCTTGCATTTTGAAGTATTGAATTTCATTAGCCACTTTTCTGACCACTCATGCAGACTATTAAGATATTCCTGAAGTTCTCTACCATTGTTCTCGTTCCTGTAGGTATGTATGTATATATGCAGTGTGTGTGTGTGTGTGTGCGTGCATGCGTGCGTGCATATATATATATATATATATATATATATATATATATATATATATATATATATATATATATATATATATATATATATATATATATATATATATATATATAAACTATACCTGCAACCTGTCCTATATTCCCTAGTTTTAAATACACTGCATAACACTTTGCAGGTGAAAATGATGTCTTGGAAGGAAGTATTAGAGAGGCCCTGAAAGATTTCATGGCTAATACTTCTTCTTCTGAATGTTCCATCATGCTTTTTAGCGAAGGCAGTGAGTCCCCCAGGTCTTTAGCAAAGGTGGGTATTAGAAATTAACATGTGGTTATCAAATGTATATTAAAAGATTATAATCATACTTGAATTAGTGTAATATTGAACCAACCTTTTGCAGACTTTGAGACCATTCCCACTGGAATAAATCAAAGCTCTCAGGTCAATATTGAAGTCCACATCTGGATAATATTTCATTGGCATTTTGAGTTACATTGAAGATGGATGTTTTGAATCACGGGGTCAAACTTTCACAGATCTTTGAATTGTTGTTTTTTTCTTTCAGTACCCCTGGTTCTTAATATAATATAATTAGGACAACACCCTATGTTCTGAAAATGGTTTTGAAAACACTAATGCATCCAAGAACTCCAGACTAATATTAATTCTAGTTATTTAAGTGTCCCGTGTCATGAGCTTCTATGAACAAGACTCTATTAACTGAATATATATATATATATATATATATATATATATATATATATATATATATATATATATATATATACATATATATATATATATATATATATATATATATATATATATAATATATATATATATATATATATATATATATATATATATGAGCCATTTTCCCCTTATAAAGAAATTGGCTGAGTCAAAGCAAAATACCTTGAGTCTTTGCGGAAAAAATATTCAAAGGAGGTGACTTCGAGCCTCCTCACACCGCCCAATTTGGTCGACATTTACAACACGCAGGGGAATACGAGGGCTTAAGTATTGTTGCCTCCCTTTCCTCAGGGGGTAACTGAATAAATAATATATGTGAAATTAAACTAATAAGATTGCGTGACAATGCAGGATAACCTAAAGCTTCTTTTATCAATGAATTATAGCGAATGATATGTCTTGGAAGTGAATTGGACCATTAAACTTAATTGACGGAGTAATGTGTATTCATATCGAGAGCAAGAATGAAGTTACTTTGTACATGTATATTGACAGATACTTTATGATGATTATGATATCCCATTTGTATCTGATATTGCAGTTGGCACACACTCATTTGCTCAAATCCAACCGTAAATCAAGTTAACAAGAAACTGAATAATCATCTAGGTAAATTCTTTTCTATATTACAAATATCTAGGCGTCTTCTTGAGTAATAATGATTAGTGGAATAGATTATTGGTAAAGTAATAAAAATAAAAAGAAACATGTAAGTACAATACTGGTAAATGTCAAGTACTGTACTTCATGGCTAGCATAAGCATTTAACTCCTTAAAATATATACAACTCAAATAAACGGTATATCTAATTTTTCTTCTGTGCTTGTGTTTTAGACTAAAATACTTCCTACTTTCACCTCCTATTACCTTAAGATATAAGAATAGTAGAAAAGGGCCTTCATACGAACATTATCTATAATAAAAATGCCATTACTCATCTTTTGTGTTCAGAACAGTAGCTGTCATGTAAAAAATCCCCTGCCACTGACACAAGATATAATTATTCAATTGGTGCTGGTAAGAACTAGAAATATCGACGATATATTTTGTTGTCCAAACACTGATTAATGGAATAATGTTCTCTCTCACTGTCCCCTTCCCCTTGTCCTGCAGAGTGCAGTGTGGTTAAATGCACCTTCAGGATTTGGAATCTTCGATGTTGGTGTTTTGAAAACGACACATAACCCTAAGAATTCCACAGAGGATTTGATCCACGTGGTCAAGGAAGCGAAGAAGGTAAGTATACACACCGACAGTAAGAAATATATAAAGTAAAACAGAAAAAAAGAAATTAAAACCATTTCGCGATTAACGAGTTGCCGAAAAAGGAGACCATAAAATACATAAATACAAAACAAGATAGCTATGGGTAAAAGATGGGTCAATAGGTAAGATAAGCAAACACATAGGCATGACAGGCAAATACTATAACCTGAGGAATCAATTAAATCAACACTAATGCAACAACAACAACAACACTTGCTAATAGTCCGTAAAGGCGTCATTATCCTTTCTAGCCAGTCGATAAGTGTAATAAATGATACACAATGACATTTTAAAAGTGAAGACGAGGAGCTGAGAAATGTAAACAAAACTTGAGACTTGGGTCGCTTTTAAAGGAGCAAACAGGCTCTATGGCAAAGGTGAGGTTATTCAATGTAGTTTGGGAAGAATCGACATACGATAGACAGATAGATAGAAAAGTAGAAAGACAGATTTAGATAGAGAGAATTGTTATAAAAGACTGTAAAAGCGCGAAATCACATAATCAATATGCAATGACAACTTGGCATAAATTGTCCAACTGAGTGCCAGAAGGACCTATGTCAAATAAAACAAGAAGTATGACCTTATCTTTCGTTCAATAAACATTATATCAATTTCTTAAAGTCAATAATCCTTTCATTATATCACTCTTTCCATGAATAAGATATCCACTTGCATTGCTATGAAAATAAACATGATAATGATGAGTCTACATATAAATGTAACAATTTTTAGCTACTCCTGAAGAGCAAGTGTAAGCCTTTCTTGCTCTCAGAAAGCTAATTTATTCACTTTTCACAGATTTGAAGAACAAATAAAGTAAGGTAATATTATATAAATTATGGTCCCAGAGTAAAGTTCTGCTATGTTATCAAAGAAGAGCTAAATTAGGAGTGTGAATCGATAACACTGAATTATAAATGGTTGATACTGGTAACTAACAGGAATAGATAGTAAAAAAAATTTACTGAATGATAAACTTAACAGCGACTCTTGCACACTTACATACATACACATACATGCAATATAATCATTACAAGTATTAACCCTCTGTAGAATTCTTATATCTGCACATTAACTGTGGTATTTTAACTGATCTGCCCAGTCCAGTCCTTTTTCTCAGTTCCGTAGAACCTCCAAGTGTCTCATAGTTGTTGTCCTCATCTCATCCCTCGATTTCTTGAAGAATTTCGGAGAGGTGGCATTGCAAGAAAGGTTCCTGGTGTGGCCTAACTCACTCATAGTCGCGACTAGTCTTCCACTCGACCAGGACTTAAAAAATGTCATCTCTTCCTGCTGGACGTTTTCAATGATGAACACTGTGTTTCTTAATCTTTATTCAAAAGCTTCGATTGAGAGGTGAGTCATTAAGATATCTCATTGAGTTTTTGAGCTTCTAAGAAAAAACAAAGCTCCAACCGGTTTCAGTGTAACTCTGTCTCGCGTAACAGCATTCATCTCTTTATTTCAGGGTGGGGGTTCATACTTATGCACCACATGCTCCCATTGGACCACGACTGATGCAAATAGCAACCTGGAGTCCATCCGATGGCTTACTTTTGCTGCCCCAGCACAATTTCTTCCTTCAAAAGTTTAAAAAGTGAGAAAAACAGAATTTCTTTATATTGTACGTATGCTGCATCAATTTGTGAGATTTATAGTATAGAAAATTCAATTGCTATGACCAAAATATTCAGACTATATCTATATAAAATTTGTTAATCTCTCTGAACAGTTTCCACGGGCAGCAAGTCAATGTAACAGCGCTTCCCTTTGCTCCTTACTGGCGTGAGGTTGAAATCACAGTTCCTGGAGGAGGGACTGTGAAAATGCCTTCTGGTACAGACTATTACATGCTTGAAGCCATCTCTCAGGCATTGAATTTCACCTTCTATTACCTACCAACAAAAGACTGGGAAGAGGTAGGAAGTCTTATCCTTCTAGTTTCAACTGGGAGGAAAATTGTAGGCACAATATTAACAAAAGTCTCTTATAAATATAAATATACTGAACATTACATCTGCAAACTTATAAAGAATCTTGAACAATGGATAGAAAAAACAAATGGTTTATTGTAGTTCTTCTTGTCAAATCTCCTTTGTTTTCTTGAAGGTAACAAGCAAGGTTATGGGGCGAGAATCCTATATTGCAGCTGTGATCTTTGCAGTACTGCCTAACAGATTTAAGGACTATGATTACAGCTACGCCTTCGAGTACGCCACTCCAGCTTTCTGCTTGACCAAACCCGTTCTGGAACCACAGTGGCAGAGCTTGTATCATCCACTAGGCGATGGTGTATGGCTTCTCACTTTAATTTCATTGATACTAGTTCCATTCATGTTTTATTTCGTAAGTAATTTGTGAAATATAGGCTTGCCTTTAATACTTTGTCTATAACACCTCCAGAGTTGAAAATATTAAGACAATTCATTTAATTCATAAAAATTTTTTATTGAAGCCCAATAGAGTGTGTTTCAGCATTTTATGTTATACCATGTAAAATTAAACCACATG
>JAXCGZ010009649.1:25000-27500 GCA_037179515.1 Halocaridina rubra
ATAATAATAATAATAATAATAATAATAATAATAATAATAATAATAATAATAATAAACCATGGGCACTATATCAAGCCATATATATAAAACAATACAATAGGTCTCACAAATGATTCGAACATGATATTTACAACATTTACACTACTTTCTTATTATTGGTGCTAAAAACAAATTTCTTTACCCAGATTTCATAAACAGTGTAAACCTAGGATACCATATTGTTAGTTAGCTAGACACACGCAAATGGATTTCATAAACACATCTGACTAGGTGCTGTGTATGGCTAGGATCCATTGCGGGATCCTAGTCATACATAGCTAACAAACAATATGGTATCTTAGGTTTACACTACTTAAGAAATCGGGCCTTTGAGTCTTTCACTTACAATGCATGTTGGTTCACCCGAAAGCCTGGAAAGAAAAATCTTCTTGGAAGTCTAAAGTATGTGATTACCTAATTGTGTTTACGGGAAAGAGCCCAAAGCTCGTATCTTCCCGTCTCCTCATCGGTTTCATTTTATACTTAGTCATATTTATCATACCTGTCCTTAAAACTATGGATTGAGATAGCATTAACTACCTCCTCGCTTAGCCAATTCCAATTATCAACTACTCTTACACTGAAAAAGTATTTCCTTACATCCTGCAAAGAAGTTTTCTTACGAAGCTTCAAACTATGACCTCTAGTTCTAGAGCCAGCCATATCAAAATATCGATCCCTATCCACTCTATCATAACCAAGAAGGAATTTAAAGACTGTCACCATATCCCCCCCTCACTCTTCTAGCTTCCAGTGATGGTAAGTCTAATTCCCTCAGCCTCTCATCATAACTGAGATTGCTTATTTCTGGCACCAGTTTCGTGGCATGTCTTTGAACTTTTTCAAGCTTTGCTATGTGCTTTTTCACGTGCGGATTCCAAAAGGGGGCTGCATATTCGAGTTTTGGCCTCACCTAGGTTACATAAATATTTCTGAACATTTCCTTGTCCATGTGCCTGAAGGCTACCCTTACATTTGATAAAAATGCATATGCTGCCCTTACTATGCCATTTATATGTATTTCTGGAGACAAATCTGCCAGTATGTTTACTCCTAGATCTCTCTCATTTTCTGTCTCTTGAAGTTGTACTCCAGCCAAAGAGTAGTCAAGCTTGGGCCTTCTTGCACTTGTACCCATTCTCATTACCTTACATTTTGAAGTATTGAATTTCATTAGCCACTTTTCTGACCACTCATGCAGATTATTTAGATCCTCCTGAAGTTCTCTACCATTGTTCTCGTTTTTTACTTTCTTCACAATCTTTGCATCATCTGCAAACATATTCATGAATGAATTTACAGACTCTGGTAGGTCATTTACATATACAAGTAACAAAAGTGGCCCTAAAACAGAACCCTGTGGAACTCCACTACTAACTCTTCTCCATTCAGACACGGAGTGTCTTACTCTAATCCTCTGTTCCCTTCCTTCTAAGTAAGTTTTTATCCATTCTAAAACATTTCCACCTATTCTAGCCATTGATTGCAGCTTCCTAATAAGTCTCCCATGTGGAACAGTGTCAAATGCTTTCTGGAAGTCTAGGAATATGCAATCTGCCCAGCCCTCTCTTTCCTGTAAGATTTGGCTTACCTCATCATAAAATTCTAATAAGTTTGTTACTGTTGATCTAGCTTCTCTGAAGCCATGTTGCCTCACTGACAAAATGTTGAAGGATTCCAAGTGAAGAGAGATATGTTTCCTTAGTAGTTTCTCCATAACTTTGCAAACTATGCTGGTCAAGGAAACTGGTCTATAGTTCAGAGCCGTATCCCTCCTTCCCTTTTTGAAGATAGGTATCACATTTGCTTGTTTCCAGCATCTTGGAATCTCCCCTGACTCCAGTGACTTTTTAAATATGATACTTAGTGCCACTGATATTGAGTTTGCGCATTTTTTAAGCACATGAGGGGATATGTCATCAGGACCTGTAGCTTTATGAACATCTAAATCCATCAGCGCTTTGCATACCTCTGTGGCTGTAAGGTGGATGTTCTCTAATACCGGCCCTTGAGCTTCTATCACTGCAATCTGAGGGGGTAGGATATTTTCTACTGTAAATACTAACTGAAACTCCTTGTTCAAGTCTTTGCAGATCTCTTCATCCGTCTCAGTGATGCTTCTATCAGCTCTCTTTAGCCTTAAAACCTGTTCTTTTACCTTCGGTTTTCCTCTGATAAAGCTGTGGAAAAGCTTGGGATTTTCTTTAGACTTCCTGGTGATGTCCCTCTCATAGTCTCTCTCTGCCTCTCTCCTTTTACTTAGGTAGTCATTTCTTGCTCTTTTGTAGGTTTGCCAGGCATTTATGTTTTTTCTCCTCCTATACCTTTTCCAGCATTTGTCTCTCCACTCCTTAGCTCTTTTACACTCATTATCGAACCATTTCTCTCTGGCATGAATTACACCTACTTTGGTGACAGGTATGCAGCAATCTACTATCTTCCCATATTTCTCACAAAAGAT
>JAXCGZ010009649.1:42500-105000 GCA_037179515.1 Halocaridina rubra
GGAAAATGTTTTTTTATTATATTGGAATCAGTATAAAAGTAAAGTATATTACTGTATATCGTTTTTAACTGTCTAATATCTTTTGCGCCAAAACACAGAATACTATATGCTTAAAATGAACCAAACTTTGATATTTCTGAATTAAAGAGAATAATAATCATATTAGTAAGTTGTACTTAACAACACAAACAAATTAATTATATATAATTCTGAATAGTTTTTGAATTAATATTTTGCTCATTAATAGAATAAATTTGACGTTAAATATGTTATAAACTATTTCTTTCTAAAGTGAAATAGTAATTCTACATTAGGGATAAACGTGTAAACAAAAGCATATGCTGCGACTGCTCATTGAAACCTGTTATAAGTACACCTTCGCCAATCCATAATGGTCTCAACCTCAAACGAAGGAAGTATGAGGGTCAACGGGTCAACTCTTGCCCAGTATAGTGGCCAGTCTGTTGTATTGATGGCAATGGTAGAAAGAGTAAGTATAATTATGTAAATTAGTGATACATGTAAGTAGAAGGTCTGTCTACCTACCTGTATAAATGGGCCTCATCACCCTAGGAAGGACGTGATTGAGTCAGAGCAGAGCTTAGGCTTTACTGGAGGAAAATACAAAATGACCACGCTCCATCCCATTTAGTCGACTTATGCGACATGCAGGAGAACGTGGAGGTAGTTATTTTACCTCCTATAGTGGAGTTATAGAAGTTGGGATACGAGACACGCTAACCAAATTTTCTTATATTTCCTTTAGTAGCATACAAGATAGGAGGCAATATATGGTTCACCTAAGCAGAACAATGTTGTTGGGCAATTACATTTAATATCGAGTATATAAGGGGTATATGTTTGCTTTCTGACCCCTCAGTTAGGTTAGGTCTGGTTAGATTTGTTAACTCTTTAGTTAAGACACTAGTTGATAAATAAAATTCTTATTTTTTTAGGTGCTTCTTTCATTGTTTGGTAGTTTCGTATCAATCGATGGGGGTGTAGAAGTAAACATCTACTGATTGTTTAGTGAAGCATTCTCAGGTGTGAGATATTTTGCATAATCTTTTTAAACTGCTGTTATTACAGGATACTTCTAATGTTGTATATTATTACTGGTGATTATTGTTGGCCTGGTTGATGTTCTTGCCATTCTTTGGGTTAGATATAGAGGAAGGGGGTTGGTTCTGCAGATAGAGAAGTGTTGGTGTCTGATAGTTTTCAGCTAGTTACTCGTGTTTTGTATTTCTGCGCATGATTAAATTTTTTTGGTGTAAATCTTCAGGTGGAGAGGCCACTCATTGGTGGTGCTAGATGGCTGGCTGTTGTCTATTTAAATTAGATACTTATTTCAGAGAATGAGCTTGTATATCTTAAACAAAAGTGGTAAAGTAGAATAGACATTCTTGCCATATATTATTATTGAAAACAGGAAAGTAGTCTAAGATGGTATGGTCATGTCGTTAGGAGGGATGAACAGTATGTTGGGAGGAGGGTGATGGAAATGGATATACAGGGTAGGAGAAGGAGAGGGAGACCAAAGCGAAGGTGGATGGATTGCATCAATGACGACCTGAGGTCTAAAGGTTTGTTGGGTAATGAGGTATGGGACAGAAACAAATGGAGAAAACTGGCCAGAAACATCGACCCCACATAAAAGTGGGAAAAGATGTAGACGAAGAAGAAGACATTATTAGTATTGAAGAAAACATATGCAATAACGCATTATTAAGTGTCTTCAAATAATCTACGTTTCTTGTTGGGAATTGAACTTTTTTTGGTACAGTGGACTAAGCTGTGGCATTCAAGTGTAGTTCTCAGGTTTGATTCCTAATAAGAAAGTAGATTATTTGAAAATTATTATTATGATAAACCAAGCAACAAAGCCAGTTGAAAAAGGTCAGAAACTATAAACTGGCTGGCTCAAGCAAGGGAAGCAACTTTGTGAGATAATGGAGGACAGGATGATATAAAAAAAAATAAAATCTAAATGGTATAGTATCAGTGTCTCCTTAATAAAGATTTATTTGTGCCTTAAAATTAGAAAACCACAGAAAGGCACTAAAAGAGTAATATGCAATAATATTCATTGTGTTACATTGCTTTGTTCTCAATGTAAAAGTGTAATGATATTCAAAGCACAATGATATGGTAGCTTTTCGGAAGTGTCCACATATGTTATGACAGGAGCTTTGATCTGATGTACACAATAGATTGCATTTTGTAATATTATGACTTATTGCATATAGATAGCTTAGGATAATCTTTGTTAATTTCCAAATTAAGTCAAGTAACATTGTTCTTTTTTATTTATTTTAGATTGATCAGGGTGGCATGGCGATGATGGTACGTGCTAGCGATGGGCACCAAGTCCAGGTGAAGTTGAAGGAACCGTTGCAGGTGAATTAATATACAGATACCCCTGAACTCACAAACGAGTCATGTTCCGAATGGCAGGTTGTATCCTGAGTAGGTTGTAATTTGATATTTTGTATGGACAGTGCTGTATTTGTTTGTGAAGTATAAGAGAGGATTGTAATTATTACAAAAGGTTTCAGGACCTAGATCCACACAAACTTACAGTACACCTAGTTCTTGTAATAACGCGAAGATGGTTTCTCAGAAGGCCGCGGAATGTAATAATCACATAATGTAACAAGTCATTTTCCATAAGAAACAATGATAATGAGCATAGATACATTTCACAGCCGTACATAGACACACTATACCAAAGATATAAGATAAATAAAACATATTTTATAAGTACATAACAATGCCGGAACCTGTAGTTATTTGTATTAACATGCAAATAGTGTAGAGTAGAAAAGATATACAGATTAACTATATAGTAGACAAATTAATGCACTCTATTATGCGGTGGGCAACAGGCATACACTGGGACGTGCATAGTGGCGGTGAGCACGAGGATGCGGGACTACGAACCTCTGTCTGCAAACGTTTTTGCTCTAGCACGCTTTTTTCCTGACGATATTATATGGCAAGTTTGTTTGCTGTTTGTTCTTGATGCTTTTTTTCCATTCTCTCCATAATATCCGATCACATGAAGCGGAAGAAGAGGAGGAGGATGCAGGAGAACGAATCTCTCTCCGCAAAGGTTTTTCCGCCTACGTATCAGCTAATGCACTCTCACACGCTATTTCCCTGACGATATCATATCACAAGTTTGTTTGCTGTTTGTTCTCAATGCTTTTTTCCATTCTCTAACTAATATCCGATCTCATTAAGCGGTAGAAGAGGAGGAGGATGCGGGAGAACGAATAACTATATGCAAATGTTTTGCCGCCTCCGTATCAGCTGATGCAATCTCGCGCGCTATTCCCCTGACGATATTATATCGCAAGTTTGTTTGCTGTTTGTTCTTAATGCTCATCCACGTACTATACTTAGCATTTTTTCCATTCTCTCCATAATATCTGATTGCATTAAGCAGTAGGAGAGGAGGAAGATGCGGGAGAACAAACCTATATCTGCAAACGTTTTGCCGCCTCCGTATCATGTGATGCACACTCGCACTCTATTTCCCTGACGATATTATATCGCAAGTTTGTTTGCTGTTTGTTCTTAATACTTTTTTCCATTCTCTTCATAATATCCGATCGCTTTAAATGGTAGAAAAGGAAGAGGATGCTGGAGAACGAACCTCTATCTGCAAACGTTTTGCCGCCTCCATATCAGCTGATGTACCCTCGCACGCTATTTCCCTGATGATATTATATCGCAAGTTTGTTTGCTGTTCGTTCTTAATGCATTTTTCCAATTTTCTTCATAATATCCTATCACATTAAGCGGTAGAAGAGAAGGAGCAAGGCAGAAAAGTGCCTTCGAGGCGGCGATTATTTACTTATATGAATCCCCCCCCCGAATTTTTTTGCATGGGTGTTATTCGTTTATTTCGTATTTTTATACTATTATTTTTTAGGGGCATTATTCCAATTTTGCGGATTATAAACACGTAAAAAGCGCAACTAGGTGTATATGTATTTTTTTATTTATAGTTCAATTCACATTGATCTGTTTTAACTCCTAATACTATTGTGAACTCTCTTACTGTTGACAATAAATCACATATTCCCCTCACACCAAAATTAGGTTTGTTGCCTTAGAATTTCTTGTAAGCCCTCATGCAAGCTCCTTTAAGGAATACTTCTATATTACTCAAGTTATTTTCACGAATTTTTGTCTTAGGTAACTTATGCAGCATTATTCTTTGAGATCTAGTTGTTCCAAGCAAATCTGTCAAGCATCTAGCTACCCTCTTCCTCCCCCTTTCCCCCCCACTTTGTCCCCATTTGAAGGTGGACATGACCTGACTTTTTCTCCGCCATGGGGTCGAATGGGGGTCTGTCACCTCCCGAGTTGAGCTTGGTCAACCTCTTCTGTATTCTGTATTTGAATATTTAGTGTGTCACCTACTGTTTTACTTACTTCCACTCCCAGGTAGGCTCTTCACTTTGTCAGTGGGATCAGTCGTATTTTCCATTCTCTACTATCTTTGAATATTCTTCCTTTTCTTAATCTTCTATTACTGAAACTTCGTCTCTCTATAAGCAAGAGAAAATCAGTAATCCTGATACTTCCCATTTACTGGGAAACCATGCGAAACAACATAATTGTTGATGTTTTAGGATATGTTTAATTTTCAGTTTCTTGCATGACATGTTTAATTTTGTTTGATTTATTAGCCGATTTTCCTTACATTATGGAAATGTTACAATAATTTATATAATTTGTTGAGATGAATGCTTCACAGCCAGTAATGTCAAACAATGGATGAGAGAAGGTAAAGTTAAATTGTCTATTGACGAGCTGAAGTGTTTAGTACAAATGGAGCTTGCAAGTTACTCTGAAACTCAGTGAATGCTTAAGACATATGCAGATGTAAAATTTGAATATTCAGTTTTTTGTATTGAGCATGGCTAAGAAGACATATAAATATTTCAGGGTAACTTAGAAGGGCTCGTTGAAATTCACGGCACCAGCCAAGGCCGACAGATACTCTGCAACCAGCTCATTGACTTTGATTTTGATTATTCACAAAATTTTGGTAAGTATTTGATTTTGATTATTCTCGAAGTTTTGGTAAGTTTATTTGATTTTGATTGTTCTCGAAATCTTGGTAAGTATTTGATAATGATTACTCACAAAGTTTGGGTAAGTATTTTTTTCCCATATGATGGCATAGCTCAACAAAGTTAGTGTTGCAAACTCAGTTGTGACAAAGGTAAGAACACCTGAAGAAGCGGTGATAAGTGCACTTCCCATTCCCGCTTCTTCTAACACTTGGAAGGGATGTCTTGCCTGTCCTTTCCCTGTTGGTTACCTCCTACAATGTTCAGAGAATACGATGGCGATATTTCTCCTTAACAAAGAGATAAATATAATTTTTAGCGAGACTCTAGTTCCTGAATGATCCGGTTTTCACGTCACAGACTCCCATTTGTATTAAGGGCTAAGACGATACCTTGGGAAGGACTTTGGTTTTGGCAAGTGTAACCATTACCTTGAGCGGATGTCCTTACTAATCTCTGAACTAGACCTGATGAATCAGAGTTGCATGCGCTACCAACCCAGTCATGACAGCCAGTTCACTCCAGTTCCTAAATACAATGTGAATATACTTTTGTGTTCCTTGTAGCAATCATGACATTTAAATCTCTGATACAAAAGATTATCAAATTTATTGATGATATACAGTACTATTATCGAGGTCAAATTTTCACAAGATATATTCCTTGCCTAATTATATTTTTCCTATTGACAGATATGGAGGCGTACGACCAGGCCATCAAACTCATACATACCGTGAACCCGAACCCTTGGTTATCCGAATAATTGAGAGGATTTTGTGAACTTTGAAGCACTCAGTACTTGAACACTACATATGAAATTTTTTCCTAAACCAAGCGTATGTGTAGTTCTGATATCCTGAAGTACAAGTGTTGAATTTTTTTTTTTTTTTCAATTTTGTGTAAATAATTTAAGGTCATAAATGAAATTATAACCAAATATCGTTTGGAGAGTAATAATATTTACTTATACGTCCCAATATCCTTGTGATTTAGCCAGCTTTGAATCTGTACTTTATTAGGGATGCCTGCAGCAAATCCATGAGAGGGCTCCCCTCTCATTTGTTTTGTGGTACATGATAAAGATAGGTTACTTATCAATTTGCTAAAATATTAAATATAATCAAGGCCATTATTCTTAAAAATAATGCTCTACAGTATGGTATTCTTAAATATTGATGTCAGTGTCAAACTTTAGAGGATTCACCCCAGTATAAATTATATATAAAAATTCAACTTGTCAGCAAATATGTTCCACCTACTGGAAGAAACTAAACAAGTTTTTGTGCCCTTATCTGCTTGGACGAATAGCAGTGCAAGTTTCTGTTACAAATTTGTTTGCATGAGGTAACTTTTTACATCCTGAACAGACATCATTAACCAAGTCATCCAGCTTCTGATAGATCAGAAGAGCTGGATGGTGACCTCTGCTTTCTTGGGGAATGGAGGATTCCAGAAATGGATGTCAAAACTGCAGGAGAGTTTTGTCAAGGAGTGATTGGTTCGGGGTGGGCAAGTGATGATCATACTTGTGTTATTGTGTGCTAGGTGCCATTTTAATATTCACTTGCGTGTGGAGATTCTGCCATGTAGCATAACGGGCGAGTTGCTTTGTGCAGGCTGCAGTGAGAATTTGCGTACCATTCACGTCCAGATGGTCTGACTCTTGGAGTTAGTATATACTTTCATAGATGATCATGTTTCCACACAAAATAGAAGAAAGATATTTAAAAGGAAAAAATGGGGGGCGCCAAGGAAAGTAACGTGAATTCTGGACCGCTATTTTATTGAAACATTCTCGTATAATATACAAGTAGGCAATCATTTATAACAGGCAATGTAATGATTTAAAAATGTACATAGCATCAGTCTGGCATTCAACTTGAAGAGGTGGAGGGCAGCACTGTAAGTACAATCTTTGATTCTGAGCATGGTCAAGTCAGGCTCTCATAAGGGAATGCAGAAACGGTGATAGCGAGTAAGAGAATTACCATCGTTCACGAAGAGTTTCAGGTTGGAACGTGTAAACAACAATAGTAAGGTGCTATCAAGGTTTTGAATGAACTTCATAACGAGATAAAATGCATAAACCACAGCAATTAAAAGGAATGCTATCATGGTTTATAAGGACTGCTAATAACAGATGTTTCTTTAGCTCTATAAAAAATATATATGGACTAAGCAAGAAATTTATAGGACTAGAATTTCCATATGACTTGAACAATACCTTTTTCACCTTCCAAAATATCATCCTTTTATGCCCAGCGAGTCCTTCTAAGGACATCAGAGAAGAGTTGAAAATACACAGATCTTTGGAAAACTTGAATACTGCACTTCACATTCCCAGTCTGATAGTCCTACATAATAACAACAAATACATAAAGGTACAATAATAAAAATTATAATGAGAATAATTAGAAGAAACCAAAGCAATTTCATCTTGCATTAAAAAGCACAGACATTTTTACCACTGGTGATTAAAATGATTCCATCTACAAATTCAGCACTTGTTTACTTTACTGCTCCTCCACCTCTATAACGAAGACCTCGTTTTCCTCTTTCAGTCGAGAAGTTATGAGTATCGCTCGCCTCCCGGATGACAAAAGTAATGTGGTGGTGCTTTCAAAAAGAATTCCTTATGAAGCCTATAAATAAAGTTTGTGTAAACTCACTCTTAATTCTTCTTAGTTTACATATAAAACAGTTGGCACCAAGACGTTTCATCTAAAAACAAGCCTAGTTTTAGGAGAAAATGCCTTCCAAAGATTGGTTTTACATCGCAGTCAATAATTAATGCCACGAAAGTACCCAATACTTTCTACATATCAAGTTTGATTCGGTTATTAAGTTTTTACATCATGCAAGAATCTCCATGTACCTAGCAGGTGGCCACAACTGTTTCTAAAGTACCAAACTTCATATCAAAGTTACTTACACCTTACTTTCAGTATACCGTACAAAAATTTTATTAAGGCAATTACTACTTGATAGTAAGTAATACATACCTCTTTGCCAGGGTATTTCCCTACTCCAGCTACAAACACGAATACAATGTCATCTTGCAAAACAAAAGAATACCATTCTGCAGAACTTCAAAAACCAAGATCATTCATACAATTCTTGAAAATTTTTAAATGACCTCTTAGAAAAAATGTTGGCTGCACAAAAGATATTAAAATGCAAATCAAGAAATTTCTTGAGCGTCATCATGTATACTGGCATCACATTAAAAGTAATTATGATGACATAAGAACAAGTATCCTTAAAAAATTTGAAAGTCGGTACAACGATACGGAATTAAGCCGAGAATAGACAACTGATGTCATTTTTAGGTGCTTTATCTAGGATTGCATCAAGAGCAAGAGAGAGGCAATGCCAAACTTAAAAAGTTCAAGTTTTTGTATGGAAATTTCTTGCAAGCCGACGAGTTTATAAGGTACAATTTTTTTTTCCCCCAAGATAATAGGGCAATATGACCTGACAACTGTAACTAAAGATTTTAGGGCCAATTGGCTAAGAAACTTGTAATAAAATATGCATCGTTATTACAAGATAAGCTGAAGTTTTTTGAATTGAATTGGGAAGTACTGAAGCAGGAAGGTACAACAGGAAGCTATAAGCTTTCAAATTCCCCTTGGTAAATATACAAAACAATATTTTCAAGGATGCTAATAACATATGTTTGTACACCTACCCCTCTCCCCAAGTAAATATTCAAGCTGTACTTGCAATGGAATTACAAACTATGTATTAAATGAATACTAAGCATGACTACTTAATTTATTTGTCAGCCATTATAGAAAGATAACTTTCGAATACTCACTTTAAGAAATGACTTGAAAAGCATATACAGTATCTTATTATTGAGGCATTTACTGGTACAGTATACAGTTTTTGTAATTAACATGTTAAACTTTTCTTCCGAATAACCAAGCACTGCATAAATTTTCCATGGAAAAGGCATTTCAAGATTGAGTTCTCACTTGTTTCTAGATGATGAATGTCCTATATCAATAACATATTGTTTACAAATTCATATTCTGGTACATATTTCCCATAAACAATTTTTTTTTTTAAATTTCCCTTTTTTATGTATTAAGACAATATCCATTATCAGCTCTTTGCTTCAACTCATTACACAAGACTTGAATATACATTGAAAGAAAAAAAAAATCACACATACAAAACGCAGCACTACTACTAAACCTCTCTTTTTAATATCACATGAGTTCATCGAACGAACCAACCGCCGTTCAAAATTTCTCATTAAGCTGTTCAATATAACATCTTTATGGAGTGGGGTCTCAAAGTATGCCATAGGCTCGAAAATTCTTCAGAAATAAAGCGTTCTGATACATCGAAGCCTAAGTCAAAACACTCATTATCACTCGCTTCTACACCCCCCCCCCAGGATACTTTTAGAGACCTATTTTTTAACTTTCGTCAAAATACAAGAAAATAACAGACTGTCCCAATTAAGGAGTAATAAATTTTTTTTTTTAATGAATAGTGATACAAAGAACAAAGAAATTGCTATTACATAACTCACATATTTGTTCTTGCTGTATATCTCGTTTCAGAAATATAAAACCCATGTCTATCTGAGTAATAATTATGTCTAAAGATGAAAATGACGAATATAAAAAGAATACAAAGAGAAGCAGAAATGCAAATACTGTATGTTGATAACAAAAAATATAAAGTATATTCACAATTTAATCGCTAGAGAAGTTAAAAGTATAAAGCCAAATTTTTTATTAAAAAAAAAAAATGAAAAGAAGGGTGGAGAGGAGGGCTTCTTCATACCCTAAACTCTTTCAATTAGCTGTTTTGTAGCAAGAAAATGAGTCAGGAGAGGTGGACTTGCTAGCCCCTTTCTCCCTGATCCCATTGAGTTGATCCTTACGACCCCTAGGGAGTACAAGTGTGGGATTCTTCCCCAATCAAAAAAAAAAAATTGAGAAAGGTAGCAATTCTGAACGTTAACAAAAAATTCCTAGCATTTGCGAAAAGCTCTGCAAATTCTAAAATGACATATAATAAGAGAAAACGCAATTTTTTATATAATAATGTGAGCTATAATGAGATATATAAAAAAGTAAAAAAAGACTAACATCAAAGCAAACTTTGAATGTAGCCTTATTCAAAACGTAGAAAGAGCTAAACAAAATAATAATAATATTGATGAACTTTTTACACAATGCCAATATTGAACATGCTTCAGACTTGGATAGCCAGACCTTGGACTTCCAGGTGTACAGCCTTTTGTAACAAGTTGCCGAGTAGTAATAGGAGTGGTTACTTAGTAGTAGTAGTGTTTGTAGCAGTAGTAGTAGTAGTGTCTGTAGTAATTAAGAGATGAAATGTACAGTTGGTGGAAGAGGTCGTGATGGCGAAAGCCAAATTGAAGTGGGAGGCATGGAAGGGTCATAAAAAAAACCCTTTTCACTAGACCTTACCCATCCTCCTTAGGTGGGGTGAACCAGCCTGAAATAAAAAAAAATGTATTATTCATCGTTATTATTAAAATAACTACTACTTTCATTATATATTGCCTTCTCTCGCCAGTAACAGGCAACTGAAATGAAACATCCTGGGACCTAGAGGATGAATAAAAAAAAAAAAAAAAATTCTTCAAGTCTTGATGAACAAGAAATATTTCCAGCCATGTATTAGCTTCACGGAAAGAGTTCTTGACCAAAAGTAGTTGTTCTCATGATAAGGAAGAGCAAAAAACAACGTTCATGATCCCCGCATGTTGAGAAACCAACTGAAAGGGAATGGGAGAGGCAGGTGGCTATAATCCTCTCCCTGGTATTTCTCTGAGCAAAACAATACCATGAAAATCATTAAGAGGGTACTGCAATTCATTACTTTGCAAAAGTATATCAACAATGAATGAGTCATTGTATGTCATCTCCAATTAGTTATGCCTTGTAGAATGCCAGAGATACTATTATCTTTAGCAAAATTGTTTCATAACAGACTGCAATTACTGAAGTCATTTCATAATGACTCTACCAAAATAGCGCTATTGACGAGTGTTTCTATATTCAGTCAAATCTGAAAATACAAAGCATGCATAATATAAAAAGAAAACACTGCAAAAAACTTCCACAAAAGTTTGTGCCAGAAACAAGTCTCGTTACTTTCACATAACTTCATCTATGCACTAATTTCAAATGGTACATGTCTATCAAATGGATAAAAACTCAATCCACAGAATATGATTAGACAATTTGAAAATTACATAAACAAGTTTTAATAAACATCAACAATTAAACTAATCAGTAAAGAAGAGCAATTATGGACACAAGTGAACTGCGAGAGAAGTACACGAAAAACACTTACCATTTTTTTCATGAATCTGTACAAGTGATTTAAATGACTGTTGCGCTCTGGCCAAACTATACTGCCCCTGAAAAGTGACAAAAAAAAACATTTATATGGTAAAAATGCATATTTAACACCATAATGAACTTATAAAACACATCACCTCTATCTATGTATATCACGAGCCATAATCCCTTAATAAGGAGGTGGTTGAGTTAAATCAAATAACTTAACCAAGTGTATCATCTCGATCGAGGAATTAATTATATTTGAGTGTAAAAATGGCCTTTTATTCTGCAATTATGGTGTGTAATTTCGACAAGCTCACGCAAAGGTCAATACTAATTCCTGAACAATGCAGTCTATTTAGCAGCATGAATGTAATGCAAAAGCGTATACAGTATAACCGAAGTGCAGACATATGTAAGTGTAAATTCATGCCTTCAAATTCCAGCAAACTCTGTGCTGTATTCTTAATATTTCCTATGGGTCTTCTGCATATGTTGCCATTTGCAAATATTAACAGAAATGTACCTCATTTATTACCTGTATTCCATATCATCACGAAATATATAACCTCAATGCAATGATGTGTTAATTGTTGAAAGACAAAAATAAACAAATTATTACTAAAACTTATTAACCATAATGGTAAGTACTTTTAATTAAGCTGAATATGTATCACAGTTTCTGTAAGTACAACAGTACACTTTCAAAACATAAATAATATTTTTACATAAGTTTATATAAAAGTTTACCAAATTTTAGCACACATACTTTCGGGTGTATGTTGTTTAAAAATTGCTTTTCTAATAGTAAAGCCTGACAGTCCAAGACCAGCCTTATGTAGTGCCAATTTTTACCAATAGAAAAAAGATATTAACCATAAGTAATTTTACTGATGTGAAACTTACACCACAAAGTAACAAACTTGAAACTTTATTTTAAGTATGTTACACTCACACTGACTTTGCCAGCTTTATTTGCGCCAAATTGGATTCTGGCTTTTCCTTTGACCAACGTTGCCGCTATCTGCATGATTACTGCTTCGACCGTATACGCAGAACTCCAGCCCTGAAGGATAAAAGCAAGGTGTGACAAGAGAAAAAACAAATGGGTCTGACACTGTCTTCAAACAATAAACTCTAAATACAAAATTTTTTTTTGAGTACATGTTAGCATCAAATAGCTATACACTATAGGCAAGCTAAAAACTGGATAAAATTATTTCAATAAACACTTTAGATGAAATATTCTTTGCATCTATAAAAGTTTTTTCAAACTTACTGCCTTTCCAAGCCAGGAACAATAAGATGGCAACGAAAAGAAGAAAACTGCCTGGGTAACAAAAATAAATCCTCACTTCTATACGATCACACTTATGCAACCTGTTTATAGTGAACAAAACGAAGCTATCACCAATGCTAAATTTCAGAACCAGGCCTTCAGTATCCTAAGATTAACATGGCCCCATCATGAGGGTGTGCTTATGCTTACTAATCTGTCATCGTAGGCTGTACAGCACCCCTCAATCGCCTATTTGGCCTACTTTTAATTCAAATACCTGGTAAACTGTCCTGTAAATTCTCTTTACGATTGTTGCTTAGTTCGTTCTTTTCAGGTATCCAAACTAATTCATTCCTCATCCAATGAGGCTGACATATCACAATTTCTACTAAAACCCTTCATGAGCATTTGAGTTTTTTCTCCTCATACATTCTGTCTAACACTCACTACCGTATAACAGGTCTGCCTTGACATGTATCTCTTTCCATTCCCTATACAAGTTTCAATAGCTTGTGTAACGTCAGTCCCCAACCACCAGCTGATTTTGTGTGAACTCCCAAATATGTTAAATAGTCAACGCCCTCATTTAAAAAAAAACATATAATTTCACTTCAGTGTTACTTAAACTCACTTTCTGTTATATCTTTATTACCTTATTCTTTTCAACATTTACTCATAGTTCTCTCCTCACACACAAGACACTCCAACAATACATGCATGAAATTACCCGAAATGCTGTACTACCCTTGACCTGATATCATCAAACCATTCACTCTCATTCCAAACTATATTTGCACATGCTTTACTATCTTCATAAAAGCATTTTATTTCTTTTTAAGAGATTTCTCCCACTCCATACATCATGCAGGACTTTCAGCTTTGCTTCCCTATCCCTCCTGTCACATGCTTTTTCCAGATACACAATGATGTATGCAAAGGCATACCCTTCTTAGCACACTTTTTGCAAGTATGTTTCAATGGAAATAGTGACCTTGACCTTGTCTGAACCAGTCGAGTTTATTCCCAATAATAACTATACCACCAACCATGCTTTCAGCAAGATTTGTCCACAATCATTTTCTGGAATACATAGTGGGTTCACATGCATATTCTCACAACTATGTATCTGGTTTCCAATACCTCTTTCGAGTCCATTTGAACGTATACTTCCTGAAAACAAAGTTCCTATTTGCACGTCCATTGGTGCTTTTCCTTTCTGAAAATAGACATTAAACGGCCTTCACATCCATTCACCAACACCTATCTTCAGAAATTTTATGTGATTTTGTCTATGCCAGTTAACATTCTGCCTTTCGTTTCCCTTTGAGTTCTGATCACTTCTCTATTTCTTTTGTTCCTCTTCAGATATTACCCCTCTTCCTCACATTTCATAAACAATCATATCTCCCTCCATCCCTGTCTCACCTAAATCGATATTCAACAACGGTACATTGCACTCTTTCCTCACATATCTTCCTAAGTATACCTTTTTCCAAACTGCTCATTCTCTTAGAAATCCTTATCCATAAATGATCGCCCACACCTCTCACCTGCAGTTTTTATCAACTCTAAGTTTCTGCAGATCCTCCTGCATTTCTCTCCCGAGTTTGGATTCAGTTCTTGTAGGTTTTCATAAACTGCTATTTACACCCTCATCAAATTAACATCCTTGGTCTTTTTTTTTTATCACCTCATTATTCATGCCACTTTTACGCAATACTGTACATGAGGTACTTCATAATTAATGTTTGTTTATAAAGGATTTCAAGAACTGGTAGAAATTATCTTTTGCATACTTGCAACAAATCCATCAATACATTTTTTTTTTTTGGTATTAAAAATACTTTGCATATGATGAAACTCTGAAAGCCATAGATATACAATAAGTTTATATCATTTGTCAATTAAGAGTAACTCAAACCTCTATCTCTACGATATTTTATCACTTTATTCTCTTTTACAATAAGTCTTACTTTCCTCCACAAACATTTAATACCAAATATTTCCACTAACACATCTAAATCAACAACCTTTTAGATACTCCACCCATGAATGGGTGGAACGGGTCATGGAGGACCCATAGGGCGGTCACCAGCCGGCACAGTCCCCAACCCCCCACAGTGGTGCCCAGCCATGCAGTAACCTCCCCAGTAAACAGCTTAAACTCTCTTGCCTGGATGAGGCGCCATCCGTCGACCTCGCGAATGTGAGGCCAGCGCGTTACCACTGTACTAGCCAGGAGGCTTCACTGAATACTAAAAATTACCTTTATTTTAGTTGATAAAATGCCTCACGACACAAGACTCTCTTCCTTAATGAAGTGCTATACTTACACAGGCACTATTCCTTGATGAAGTGACATACTACACAGGCACTAGTTCTTGATGAAATTCCATACTACACTGGTACTATTTCATGACGAAATAACATATTACACGTTCACTATTCCTATTCCTTGATGAAATGCCATACTAAACAGGTAATTCCTCAATAAAGTGCCATACTTACACAAACACTACTTCTTGATGAAGGGCCATACTACAAAGGCACTATGCCTTGATGAGGTACCATACTTTACACAGGTACTATTCCTTGATGTAATGCCCTACTACAAAGGCATTATTCCTTAATGAACTGCCCTGCTACACAGGCACTATTCCTTACCTGTTTAGTTAAAAGCTCCATACAGATGGCACCCCCTACTAGAACGTAGCCTCCACTGATGACTGGATGCACGACACGCACAAAAGGGGGTTCGAAGGGGTACATCTCCTGAAACATAGCACAATACTCCTCTACTGTTTCCTCTAACAGCCACATTGTAATATGGTGTCAATTAAGTACATAATTTTCATACAGATAAAAGTATTAAATAGGAATTTTAAGTCAGAAAACTTAATTACGCAGCAAATCATCCTATAAATACTGGTCAACTTTTTTGGGGGGTGTTTTTAATGATTTTAAGATATGGATGAGAAAGAATTCGCATTCGTAATCCTTGCATGTCGTAAGAGATGATTAAAAGAGAGAGAGAGAGAGAGAAGCGATAGGCTGGCAAGTTCTTCCTCCCTGAATTTTGACTTGCCATGGAACAACTGGTAGAAAGGGTAATGACAAAAACATATCGCTCTGTTTCGTCCCTTCTCTATTCCGTTCTGGAAACACTCCATAAAAACCATGTTGGGGGGAGTTCCTCAGAACACATGAAAGTATATACACCCCAGTACTACAACAAAACATGTTGGAAGGGGAGAAATATTCAAGTATATTTCAAATACATGTATCTTAAGATCAGGCAACACGATACATTCCCTACAAAAAGAAAGGTTATGAACTAGATTAGAAATAAATATGATCCAGAATTCAAGCCATCCCCTGACCTTAAAATGGAAGTTAAAAAGTATGTGGTCTGTTCCCTCCTTTTCTTTGAGCAGCACCATGTCATTGTGAAGCGGAGAATCGGAGTCAACAATTTGAAGCTTGACGTTCCATTCGTATAGGCTGTCATTTATCAACTCCACACTGTATACCCCTGAAATAAAGTCCTATCGTGAAATAGCAAATATTTGGGGGGGGGGGAGAGAGAGAGAGAGAGAGAGAGAGAGAGAGAGAGAGAGAGAGAGAGAGAGAGAGAGAGAGAGAGAGAGAGAGAGAGAGAGAGAGAGAGAGAGAGAGAGAGAGAGAGAGAGAGAGAGAGAGAGAGAGAGAGAGAGAGAGAGAGAGAGAGAGAGAGAGAGAGAGAGAGAGAGAGAGAGAGAGAGAGAGAGAGAGAGAGAGAGAGAGAGAGAGAGAGAGAGAGAGAGAGAGAGAGAGAGAGAGAGAGAGAGAGAGAGAGAGAGAGAGAGAGAGAGAGAGAGAGAGAGAGAGAGAGAGAGAGAGAGAGAGAGAGAGAGAGAGAGAGAGAGAGAGAGAGAGAGAGAGAGAGAGAGAGAGAGAGAGAGAGAGAGAGAGAGAGAGAGAGAGAGAATTTTCAAATTCATTCCAGAAACTTATATAACTATAAAATACGTTCTTTTTGTCAAAGCCAAGTATGAATAAAAATTCATCCACTATTATTCAATAAAGCCATACATGAAATGGACATTGCAAACATTTTACACAAGAAAATATATATTAAAATTTCTAACAATTCAGCAATGAAAAAAGTTGTGCAAAAAGTTTTATCTCTTTAGGCTCTTATTTACTAATAAATGATCAACACTATTAGTTATTCCAAACTTTCGAGTCTTACACTGATAAAATAAATTTCATGATATTATACTGTATTCACATAATGATAGACGTACCTTTTTTGAAGCTATCTGAGCGATAAATATCCCTGAGCTCCTTCATTAAACGATCTGTGGCCTGGACACTGCCAGAGATGGAACCTCTTAAATAATCTTGTCTCTGGTTCGCTTTTAGTCTGTCCAGCGTGGCTAGATTACCGGGATCGATGCCCTCGTCTTTCTGGGCAGCGTGGGAATGAGAACCGTCTTCCATTTCTAAATGAATATCTTCTTCCATATCCTCCTCCTCCTCTTCCATTTCCGAATCTTCGTATTCCTCATGCTGGTTGGAAGCAAAGGATCATTCATTACCCTAAATTCAGTCCTTTTACCAGAAAATTTTAGTACACAAGCACATGATTTATTAACTTATACAATAACATATTCAACAGTTTCAAGAGTAATATAATTATTACAAATTATAGTAATGAAAAAGTTTCCTGAATTCTGCTCTTAACAGCTATAACTGAAATAAAGTTCTTGAAATTTCATTATATAATTCATAATTGAATGGAATAATAAATTATGTATGTATTCCACACTTACATGGTCAATGCTGTCATTGCCATTTATGACTTGCCCGACTGAGACTGTATCGAGTCTGTCTTCCAGGTCCGGAGGTTCTTCCATCCCATACGCGGCACACAATTCCCTTAATAAAAGTTTCACCTGTTGTAAGACCTGTAAGACACGTAAATAATACACAAATTGACTGAGAATTCTGTTATCAATAAATATGTCTGATTTGCCAGTGACCTGCGACCCAAGAAAACAATAACAACGTCAATAATGACAATAAATATTCTGTACACCTTCTACCCCTTTCAATCAGCAAAGTGGCTGCAATCAAAAGATAAATACAAAAACAAAAGAACACTATTTATAACAGCTATGATCATCATTTTTATAACATAAGCAACAACATACACAACTAAAGCCAGCAAGAGCTTGTCATAACTGTAAATAACCAAAGATAAATATATCTTACATTCATGCTAGAAATTATTCTTATATGTGCTGGTGAACATGTACTTTACAAATGAATAATCAACACATCATTACACTAGTTTCTTTACACTAAAACGTCTCTTGCTTGGTATAATTAATTCTTGGGAACCCCGTAACTGACCAAGGAGTACCCAAATAATATAATTCAAATGCTCTTAAATATAATGAAGGATAGTTTACATCAGTAGCTAATTTTTGACTCTCTTATTATTCAGGCCAACAATTTATGTACAGAAATAGCATTTCAGATTGAATTTATTACTCAAATAAAGGAGAATACTACATTTTCATCTAAAATATTAGTCTTAAAAAGATTAAGTACTCTTGCTAAATTAAACCAGGAAGTAAAAAATTACAAATGCGAAGTCTTATCACTGATATACTAACATTCATAAAAAAAAAAAAAAAAAACTAAGTCTTACGTCATCTTGTAAGCTCTGCCCTCGCTGCTTTCACACAAAACTCAGCTAATAATCTGAGCATTAATCTAATGAACTATAGCTACATTAATCCTATTAATCAACAGAATAATGGGAAAATGTTAATCTACCGTATTACTTTGTAAGTCACATGAACTGACACAGGTCTGACTATAACATATTCTGGATATTTTACAACCTTTCCAAAGGCAATACTGTACTGTATATTTATTAAACTGTAGAAATGTAAACTTCATAAAAAGGAAACAGAAGCTCTCAGTAGAGTTACTTTTGATTTATAAAACCTCATACTCAAACGATTATCTCTACCAATAGTGTTACTATAATGACTTATAATAAATAACACCCCTCCGACTACCTCGGGACGTCTCTTATTCACATAATTATCTCTACCGCTAGTGTTACTGTAATCACTTCTAATAAATAACACCTCGTACTCACATGATTATCTCTACCGCTAGTATTACTGATGCGTTCAACGGCATTGGTAACATTTGTGTCCTCGGTCTCAGCGAACCAGACAGGTGGGGAGTGTGGATAAGTTTCCTGTAAGAACAGAAAATGGCATTTTAAGAAAATCCCAATTTATAATTCCTAATTTTCTGTTTAAAAAAATATTAATCATATTTTTTCTGCTTGGGTTTTATACATCCTTTGCTCACAAGGTTTATCAATTGCTCTAAGAGAAGCACAACACATATTAAATCTAATATAAATATCATTCATCATGACTCGAAGTAACCTGTTTTATGACTACCTATTGTTACAGCAATACCAGTTATAAGGTATACAAGGTTATAATGTGGTAACCTTTACCTTCTTTTTTATTTTCCCCCATTTATTACATACTAAAACAACCATTTTTCATACCCTTCATATAACTTAACACCTAACTTGTGCCCACTGATCCCTCCATTCACTTACTGTATGTACAAAGATTTAAAATTTATTCAGGAAAAGGTTCTTTATTTTAGATCCACAAGTCCCAAGCCCATAAAAATTCATAAATCTCGCATTGAAGTACACGGCTTTGTCACTATTTAGTTCACTAGCCTGAATGCGACTATGTCCTTTGTAGATACTTTAATTATGAAAAAGTATTATCTACAAGGCAGAGAGGTGGTTAGAGTGCTCAACTCAGGAAATGCCAAACCTGCGTTTGAGCCCACTCCGGGGCATTAGGAAGGACACCCAGCCTCAATTCCCCAGCTCCAACTTGGCTGTATCCGCCCCCAATCGAATGAATGTTAAAAGTGACACATAAAATTAAAAACATTAACTACAAAATATAAAAACAAGGGGACATTATTGGCAATCCCTCTCTCTTTGATAAATATTTTATAGCTAATGTACAATAAACTCTAATAATAATCAATGCAAACCTACAGGGGGTCTTCAGTTTACGATGTCTCGTGGTTACAACGCATCTCACAAATTATTCTGATGCTTTTATAATAATTTTTGGCCTGTATTATGTCTCCCAAGCATAAAGCAAATTCTTCTGATGGCAGTGTTTTGAAGAAAAGGAAAGCCATCACCATGGAAATGAAATTAATGATGGTAAAATGAATGGAAAATGGAGAAACTTTACTACTGCACTGGCAAAGGTGGGTGATCTAGGTGCTTAATTGGGTGTGTTCCTACTTATGCTGAAATTCGGGTTACATCACGTTTTAGGAACGGAACTCAGACGGAAGTCGAGGACCCCCTGTATTAGTGTACTTCCCATATATCAAGTACGTGCCATTTTCAGTACAGCGTTGGACTTGAAAACTGATTTGATTACATACTCAGTAAAATAAAAGAAATGCACACACAGAGACATAAAAAGTCTTACAGTCCCATTAATTAAAATAAGTTCTTTTCTCTGGGGAATGGAAAAGGCAAAAGTATGAAAATGGTTTACTATCATTCACAAATCAAGTGTATATGAAAAATACAGTAATCTACTCTCAATATTGGAGGGGCAAAGCACATATACTTCTAATAATTTAGTTATAATTTGTGGGTTCAATATTCCTCTTTCCTTCCATACAGGATGTTATTGCTGACTTCAAATCTTGAATGAGAAACATAAATGTTTACTCAATATCAATTCACAGAGTACACAGCAAATAGTTTCTTGCCTAGAGATGACTGATATATTTAGAGCAGAAAGCGGAAAGTATATTAAACGAGAAACTTATTTGTAAAGTACCAAAATAATATTATAGTCTTTATAATACACTAATAAGGAAAAAGGCATACATGAAAGACTGAAAATATTTCTTAATAGATTATGAAAGACTGAAAATATTTCTTAATAGATTATAAAAAACAGTGTTGTTAGCACCAGGAGAGCTGTAAGTTATATTCTGCTTTAGAGTAAGACAGGCATGGATCTGGGTGTAAAATATCCTTAAGAGCTAGGAAAGCAATTCCCATATCCTCTCAAAATTGCAATTATCAAGTTCAAACCATTCCTTGTTTACTAATCTGACAATGCACGGCCTTTGTAGACCGTAACAAAAACACGACTCCCATCTACTACTGTTCTGACCCCAGAGCATAGCTGATGCCATTAAAAGACTGGGTTCCAGATGTAGCCAGCACTGTTTGAAGACTGGCTTCCTGATGTTGCCAGCACTATTTAAAGGCTAGGTTCCTGATTATGCCAGCACTATTCAAAGACTGGATTCCCGAACTGCTTTATTCTGCAAGTTTGGGAATATTGCTTGGATAAAAGAAATCATCCTCAAGAACTTAATGCTCTTTGATAATGCATTTGGACATCCATCTCATCAAGCAGATGTCAATCCAGATCTTAAAGTGTCTTTTCCCCCAAAAATACGACTCCACTTGTCCAAAGAATGGACCAAGGTACAATTGTTCCATTCAGTTTTAACTATCTTCACACCACCTTGTACCCAAACATAGCCACTACAGATGTTGATCCAGAACTCTTACTGCGAGACTTCAGGAAAAAGCACAAATCTTCCAAATATCAAACCATCACTACCACATGGCAGGTTGGGACAAAAAAGTGCATGAATGGCATCTGGAAATTGCATTAAGTGATATCTTTTTACCTGTGATGAATTCAACAGGAAACGTGATCTCGAACTTAATGACAAAATCGTGATAACATGATGAACGAGTCTCTGACATGCAAAGGGGTAGGTATCGAGAAATGATTTGAATGAGAAGCCTGAGAACTGACCAATGAAGCAATGACTGCTTTGGAAGAAGAATTTAAATTTTTTTTTTTTAAATTTAACCTTTATTTCCATTTCATTACAATGGGTATTCGTCAGCCAGGGCAAGCCCCAACCCCCCACTGTGATGTCCAACCACAGCAGTTCCTGCCAGTAAACAGCTTAAACTCTCGGTCTTGGACGGGGACCGATCTTTCGACCTCGTGAATGCGAAGCCAGCGCGTTACCACTGTACTAGCCAGTGAAGCACTGATCTAAAGAATTTTTGCTACTAAATAAAACTCTAGCCCATACTGAACAAACAGTAAAAATCCTTTTCCTTTTATAGTCAAATCTACGAGGAAAAAAAGACGCAAACCATTTACACAATCCCTAGTATGATTGTAAAAACCCTTCTTCCAGCTACCCAGATAGCTTGAGCTGAGAAAGGGGAGAAATATGTTCCTCAGCAAAGCACGAGTAAGTAGTTATGTTTCGTACATTTGTTTTTTTAATTGTTTTTGAACATCTAATTTAGTATTTCATACATTTTTGTACATTAGCAAATAAAATACGATATATTATTTGTACTGCATTTTTGTCTAGTTAGCATTATAGTATATAAAATCAAGTGTAGTGTGCAAAATTTAATTTACCCATCAAAGATTGAAAGAGATTAAGAAAACATTGATGTCTCACAACCAAGAATGACCCATCAATATATGTACAGAGCAAAAGACCTTATTTTTAATATTACACTATTTTTCTAGGATATTGTCTACAAAAAAGTTAAAATAATAAAGTATTAATAAACTGGTGCTAAAAAAGTTTAAAGGAAATAAAAACAGACAATAACATGACAAAGATGATAGACTGCTAATATACACTATACCATACCCCAATACTATCATATTTCTATTGCTCTAACAGTTCAACTTATGCTTGAGTGACACAAGGTGAATACACGTGTGCTCTATCTCAGCCATTCCCCTTACGAGGGAGATAGCAGCCTTTGTATATCAACCGATAATCTTAGATTCCTGTGGGTGTTGTTTTCGCCATTTTACTCCAAAGTAGTATTGTATACTTGCTGCTTAGGCCTTGAGGAATCCATTTCTCTAGAGTTGAGGGAGTGAGAACAACGCATCCGTATTTCTTGCATGTCATAACAGCCAACTAAAATGGATAGAGGTGGTAACAGCTAACAACCCCCACCCAATGGATGACAAAAAGACGTTATTTATATGTTATGTTGATTTAGGTCTTCTACATACAAGTCTTGATCTCTCTGGGATTCAAAGATCTTGAGTTAACTTTTTATACTACATTTCTAATGGTGTTCTTGCTAAATACTGCCTAGATAGCAAATAATCCATTGAACACAATCGATTCCTTCTTATTTTTGAAAACAACTTTGGAAAAGTTTCATACACTTACAAATGATATGCTTACTTTCTTGTGTAAAAAAAAAATTATTTAATAAGTCAGTGCTCTATGAACATTATCATTCTTTGTACAGCCTTATAGTCAATTACTTCCTTCATGTATATATCAATACATATTCCTTTCCTTAGTAGATGGTATTGTCGTATTGTGAATCTGTGAGCTAATTTCTACTTCACTAAGATGTACTCATGAATACAGATACAGTGCACTAACAGTAAGTATTTAGTTCCATCTGTCCTGGATAAGAACAGCAACCATGAGTGGGAATGGGGTGAGGGATAGACGGTATCTTAAAAAAAAACTTTCCCACAAATATGTGGCTCTTTATTAGTTTGCATGATCTCAGTATCCATGGAAAAACTGTAGTTTAGATATAAAAAAGCAAAATGTTATTTACTTCATTCCATACTCCTACTAAAGAAAAGTGACTGAGAAAAGGTAATCAATGTCATTTCTCACACATCAGCTATAATGACCATTTATGTGGTAGGTTGGTCCATGGCAACAGCACCCACTGCGATATTTTATTTTTTTTTTCCACCACCACCAGGACAGGCCAAAAAATAATAAAAGAAAACAGCCCTCATCAGGCCTGGGCACGAAGAATACATAAAGAAAAGAGAAACAGAGATGGAGAGTGTAATGACTTGTCAGATGTGATGGGATAATAAAAGATGTGTAATGAATATCCAAGAATATTCAGTGTAGCTGTAGGCATAGAAAAAGAACACCTAAAGGTATTTTGGACTTAAAAAGAACTGTCCAGGACAGTTCGATATTGAATCTTCCTTCAGTTATGGTTCTTTTTCTATGCCTACATCAACCCCACATATTCTAGGATATTTGTTACAGATCTTTTATTAACCTTTCACATCTGACAAATCACTAAACTCTCCATCTCTGTTGCACTTTATCTTTTCTTTGTGCAAACGCCCGATGAGGGCAGTTTTATTTTATTTTTCTTTGGTCCGTCCTAGCGTCACACAAAAAAAAAAAAATCTGAATTCAAAACAAGGATATCTGGGTATTTTTGGCATACGTTATGATACGTACATTGCTTAAAATGACGTACAGTACCTAAAAGACAAACTAGCCATGATCAAACATTCACGCTAAAACTGGTTAAACATTACCCTTCAAAACGTCACGTCACAATGGACGCTACAATATGCAGATGTCAATTAACATGTGAAGAAATACAACAGGATGAGGTATATGATTACTTTTACACCCCCACGCATAAATGAAACATCCATGAAAAACAAAAACCTAAAAAGCTATCAATTACCTTATCAACTCATTTTATAAATGGGAATGAATTATTCAAACCCCCAAACCTAACATAATATTTTTAATACATTTCAGATTCTTCCTATCTGAGGGTGTGAAAGTAAAACATTTACCCAAGTGAAAACTGGTAGCAAGCACATCACCCGATAAAATTCCAGGAAAAATTTAAAAACAATAAATTTATTACATTTAATTATTAGTACGTAATAAGTGTCCCTAAAATATAAAATGCTTAAAATATTAATCTCTAAATGTCGACATTAAAGGGAATACTAAATCTCACATATATATACTCAATTCATCACAGAAATATCACTAAACCCTTTAAATATCCATTATTTGAATCTTTACCTAGTTTTATTGTACATAATTCTACATGTTTTGTTATGTCAATTCAAACGTTGGGGGTGTGAAAGTAAAAATTTAAAGCTTATATACGCTATCTTTTCAGGAATTTGTCTATATTTGCTACCAAGACTACAGTCTTATTATACTGATTAAATACCTCATACCACAGACACGAAATAATGCATGTGGTATAGAATCACTATGGTAGAGAGTAGTTTCATGCACCCCTTCTAACCTAGCCAAGCTAATTTAACCTAATATAACCAAACTAACAACCTAACCTAACTTAACCCACCTATCCAAACTAATATTTGAAGTTATGGAAGCGTGCATAAATCAAATCTTAACCCAAGGTTAAGGATTTGTTTAAGCACCCTTTCTAACATAACACAATTATTCTAACCTAACCCAACTTTACCTAACTCATATTTGAAGTTATGGAAAGGTGCATAAAAGGTATCTTATCCAAATATGCATGGCATTAATGGGTTAAATAACCAAAATTAACATAATGCAGACCTCCCCAAGTCTCCAAGAAAAATCATGATAGATACATAAAACGAATATTAACAAATCATAAAACGAACATTAAACCACGTCTTCCAACCAAACCTGAGTCAGAAAGAAAATCCCCCCAAAAAAACTTTAAAAAAAATATTACGTGGGGAGAAATATGGCCTTGGGAAGGTCTGTAAACAAAGCGAAGGACCTTCGTGAGGAACCAAATTTTAACAGCCTCTGCAGACCTTCGTCAGTTCGAACCCGAGACGAGATTAAACCCTGAGACGAGAGCCCGAAGGTCCCACTTACTGTAATATTGGCATGTATGTCGTATTTCTTGCCCGTTTTCGAGATAAATCGACAAGTCAATTCGTCAACACTAGCAGCCACTACTTGGAACAGCTCATCTGTCTTGGGGAACGCACTCTCCAACACTCTGATTTCCTGTTTGAGGGTATTCAAACACGCCATAATCAAACACTCAATGAGGTAGGGTCCTTCTTCCGGTCATGGAAATGAAGAAAAAAGGCCACTCCTTCTACCGTAGATGACACTTCGACCCGAGGAAAAATAGCCAGTGATCTACCTCTCTCTCTCTTCCCTCCTGAAGGAGAAAATGGCGACTACGCGAGAAGTTCTCTGGTTGGGACACAATCCCTCTGACTAGCGCTCGACTACAACGAAAATAATCATTTTTGAAAGGCTTTTATTATCTCATATTCTCATTTTATATAACTAAAACGCATAAAATAAAATTTTTAATTCTATTTTAAGTTTTATCGTACAGTATAAATTATTATAACGAAATAAAACGGTCCTAAAATTCATTCTTCTCAGGGTCTGAACAGACGTAATGGGATGAAAAACCTGTCAATTCTTTGACGGAAATGTTGTTCTTTAGTTAACTCTCTGCCCATAAGGCCAAGAGATGGCAGGGTTGTACAGCAGCTGGAGCGGATTTTTCAAATGGCCTTTAACGAAATTACGTATTTTCGTGATATAAGGATAATTCTGTAGGTTTTTATGTAATGATTTTATTCATAGGGTTGTAACGGAGAGGAACCTTCTAATTCAATAGAAGGAATATGAAAAAGTATCTCTGAAGATGGGTAGATATATATGCACGAAAGCGCCAAGGATCTCAATAATAGTCATTTTTTTCACAGACACCTATATCAATATTTGCAATATTCACGTGTTTCTCGTGATATATATATATATATATATATATATATATATATATATATATATATATATATATATATATATATATATATATATATATATATATATATATATATATATATATATATATATATATATATATATATATATATATATATATATATATATATATATATATATATATATATATATATATATATATATATATATAAGCATATGATAGAGTTGATAGAGAGGCTATGTGGAATGTTTTGAGATTATATGGAATCAATGGTAAATTGTTGCATGCAGTGAAGAGTTTGTATGAGGGTAGTAGAGCTTGTGTTAGGGTAGGGAATGAAGTGAGTGAGTGTGGGACTGAGACAGGGATGTGTGATGTCACCATGGCTGTTCAATTTGTATATCGATGGAGTTGTAAGAGAGGTGAATGAGCGAGTGCGTGGTCGAGGTTTGAGAATGGTAGATGGGGATGATAACGAGTGGGAGCTGAATCAGTTGCTGTTTGCAGATGATACTGTGGTGGTGGCAGATTCAGAGGAAAAGCTGTGTCAGTTAGTGTCAGAATTTGGAATGGTGTGTGAGAGAAGGGAGTTGCGAGTGAATGTGGGAAAGAGTAAGGTTATGAGGTGTACAAGAAATGAGGATGGCGCTGGATTGAATGTTATGTTGAATGGAGAGACACTTGAGGAGGTTAATCAGTTTAAGTATTTAGGCTCGGTTATAGTTGCAAATGGTGGAGTGGAAGCAGATGTGTGTCACAGAGTGAATGAAGGATGTAAAGTGTTGGGTGCATTGAAAGGAATGATGAAGAATAGAGGGTTGGAAATGAATGTTAAGAAAGTTTTGTATGAAAAAGTGGTTGTGCTAACTGTGATGTATGGATCAGAGTTATGGGGTATGAAAGTAAGTGAGAGACGGAAACTAAATGTGTTTGAGATGAAATGCCTGAAGAGTATGATTGGCGTATCTCGATTGGACAGGGTTAGGAATGAAGTGGTGAGAGCAAGAACGGGTGTGAGGAGAGAAATTGCAGCCAGAGTAGATATGAATGTTCTGAGATGGTTTGGCCATGTGGAAAGGATGGATGATGAAAGGCTGCTGAAAAAGGTGATGAATGCGAGAGTTGATGGGAGAAATGCTAGAGGGAGGCCTAGGTTTGGATGGATGGATGGAGTAAGGAGAGCCCTGAATGATAGGAGGATGGATGTGAGGGAAGCAAGCGAGCGTGCTAGGAGTAGGAATGAGTGGCGATCGATTGTGATGCGGCTCTGATGGGCATCTGCTGTTACCACGGGGCTGCATCTTACAGAGATAGCCCTGTGGTAGGGGCAGTAGGAGGAGCTGGCAGTTGTGAAGCGACACAGGTTGTGGAAGAGCCGGGAGGATGGGCTGTGGCACTCCAGCAGTGCCATCTGAACGGTCGCTAGCTCCCTCGTCATTGCCCATAGAGCAAAGTAATCCCCCTATTTGTTTTCCTTTCTTGATGTCGGCTACCCCCCAATTAAAGGGGGAAACAGCCAAGGTATATATATATATATATATATATATATATATATATATATATATATATATATATATATATATATATATATATATATATATATATATATATATACATACAGTATATATATATATATATATTATATATATATATATATATATATATATATATATATATATATATATATATATATATATATATATATATATATATATATATATATATATATATATATATATATATATATATATATATATATATATATATATATATTGTGTGTGTGTGTGCGTGTGTGCCTGTGTGCAATTACCGAACTGTAATTACCTAATTGTGTTTACGGGAAAGAACCCTATACTCGTAACTCCCCGTCTTTTGGTTGTTCTATTTTTATTCTCGATACTTATCACAATTGTCCTTAAAGTATGAATTGAGTTAGCATCAACTACCTCCTTGGTTAGCAAATTCCAATCATAAACTAGTCCTACACTAAAAAAAAAAAAAAAAAAAAAAGTATTTCCTTAACTTCTGCAGAGAAGATTTCTTACGCAGCTTCAAGCTATGACCTCTAATTCTAGAACCAGCCATATCAAAATAACGATCCCTATCCACTCTGGCAAAACTATGAAGGCATTTAAAAACCGTCACCATATCCCCTTATTCTTCTAGTTTCGAGTAATGGTAAGTCTAATGTTCTCAGCCTCTCCTCATAACTGAGATTGCGTATTTCTGGCACCTGTGACAAGAGTCTATTTATCTGCTGAAATTATATATGTAAATGAAAAGAATAAATTGAAGGTAATGGAGATGGCGTGCTTGTAAAGTATGATACAGTTGTGTCTAGAATAAACAGAAAGCACGTAAGAATGCACAATAGAATGAGCACGAGACAGAGAGACTAGCAAAGAGAGTGTAGAGGGCAGATGAAACTGGAATAAGGTCAATAGGAAGACCTGAAATGAGGTGGGTGGATGGGGGTTAAAAGGTACTTTGGATACACGTGGTAAGTCAGTGAGGCAGGGAAGAGAGAGTACACAAGATAGGTATAAGTGGAAAAAGACTGTGTATGAGTGATGCGGACCAAAGGGATTTCTCTCACCTACTAGCATCGTAAACTGGGATTGGTGGGTGTGGAGGTGGCCATATGATGAGATGGTGGGAATAAAGCAGCTATAGCTGTAAACCCATAAGGAAGAAGATCCTTGCCCATTTACCTTGTGGTTGACCTCTAACAGCGTGGTGGGTGAACTACGGTAACCTTTTGTCACTAAGGAGTTAAGAGGAGTAAGTAGGGAAAACTGGGCTCTGGTGAATTATTATTATTATTATTATTATTATTATTATTATTATTATTATTATTATTATTATTATTATCATTATTATTATTATTATTATTATTATTATTATTATTATTATTATTATTATTATTATTATCATTATTATTATTATTGCTATTATTATTATTATTATTATTATTATTATTATTATTATTATTATTATTATTATTATTATTATTATTATTATTATTATTATTATTATCATTATTATTATTATTATTATTATTTTCATCATCATCATTATCATAATTATTACGGGCATAAAAGTAGATGATTGATTTTATGCACTCCTAGGACTTCTGTCATTAATACCCTTAATTTTTATCAAAGGTAATTTTTTTTGTCCTACCGGCTATAAAACACTATTAATCAAATAAAAAAAAGAAAAGAAAAGAGAGGTTATGGTAAAGTGAAAAACATTGTTCACATTGCTTTGTGTTTATATTTTAGCTTTTTACATTTTATGCTAAAGTGAAATTGTTTGTAATATATATATATATATATATATATATATATATATATATATATATATATATATATATATATATATATATATATATATATATGTGTGTGTGTGTGTGTGTGTGTGTGTGTGTGTGTGTGTGTGTGTGTGTGTGTGTGATTACCTAATTGTGATTACCTAATTGTGTTTACGGGAAAGAGCCCAAAGCTCGTATCTTCCCGTCTCCTGATCGGTTCCATTTTTAGACTTAGTGATACTTATCATACCTGTCCTTAAAACTATGGATTGAGGTAGCATTAACTACCTCCTCGCTTAGCGAACCCTGAAGTAATTAAAAACGACAGTACATTGTATATGTATGCGGATGACAAAAAATCATATAAACAGATAAAAACTCTAGACGATGTAAAACTTATGCAATAGGATATAGACTGTATGAAGGAATGGTCCGAGAAATGGATGTTAAGTTTCCAGCCAAAGAAAAGTAAATTCATGAGAATTGAGACGAGCATAGTGCTTAAAGGAGAATATTATTTTGGGGAGAAAAGGATCTAGGGGGCGTCATTGATAATAAACTTGGTTTCTCTGAACACACTGCTGACAAAGTTAGTAAAGCAAATAAAATAGTCGGACTTATAAGGAGGACGCTTGTATCATTGGATGAGGGTATTTTTTAACAATTGTATGTTGCATTGGTTAGACCGCACTTGGAGTATGAGAATCAGATATGGTCACCATACTTCATGAAAGATATTGATACCATGAAAAATATCTCAAGAAGAGCGACTAAACATGTACCAACTTTAAAGAATATGTGTTTCGAAGATCGTTTAAGAAAGCTGATGTTACCTACGTTAGCATATAGGAGAGTACGCGGGGAAATGATACAAACATTTAAGATCCTATCAAGGAGTGAATGCTCCAGAAATGTGTCAAGATATATTTACACTAAAGGGCGGTTTACACGGTCAAACGGTTCGTCGAACGCGGTTCGACAGACAAGTGTTTGAAGTGATGTTCGAACGTGTGATTGGTGTATTTGGTTGTCGCGACAACCAAATACCCCATTCACACGTTCGAACATCATTTCAAACACTTGTCTGTCGAACCGTGTTCGACGAACCGTTTGACCGTGTAAGCCCCCCTTTAGGGAAGACAAGAGAGCAAGAGGACATTCCAGAAAGATATATAAGGAGAGGTCAACATTAGAAAAGAGAAACAATTCGTTTTGTCATCGAGTAGTCAAGACCTGGAACTTGTTACCGGAATATGTAGTTCAGTCAGAATAGGTAGTAAAATTTGAAAGAAATCTAGATAAAGAATGGGGGGGGGGCAAGAATTATATTAGAACTATTAAGCTAAAATAAAGTACAACAAAACTGTTCAAATTGCCCCTACAACCACTGACACGACCACAAATTCAGCTGATAATATAGAGCTGGATACACAAGCCTAGAGGTCTCTTCGAGAACATCGACTGTGAGTTACCGTGAGTTAGTGTAAGAAAGTGCAAAGTGATATTACCAGTTTTATCAATCTACGGAAGACTTAAGTAGTAAGGACATGAAGAAGATTGAAAATATTAAAAGTTTTTTAGGTATTAATCTCTAATTGCTAGAAACTCTCTCTCTCTCTCTCTCTCTCTCTCTCTCTCTCTCTCTCTCTCTCTCTCTCTCTCTCTCTCTCTCTCTCTCTCCTCTCTCTCTCTCTCTCTCTGAGTGTGTATTTACCTAATTGTGCTTACTGGAAAGAATCCTATGCTTGTAACTCCTGCTCCTGATCGGTTCCATTTTTATACTCCGTGATACATATCTTATTTGTCGTTAAAACTATGAATGCAGTTAACATTAACTACTTCTTCGCTTTGCGAATTCCAATCATCAACTATTCTTACACTAATAAAAGTACCCCCTTACATCCTGCAAAGAAGTTTCCTTACAAAGCTTCAAACTATGACCTCTAGTTCTAAAGCCACCATCATCAAAATATCACTCTCTAGCATCTCTGCCAAAACCATGAAGAAATTTGAAAACCGCTACCACATTCCCCTCTTCTCTCTAGCTTCAAGTGATGTCAAGTGTAATTCTCTCATCCTGTCTTTATAACTGCGATTACCTATCTCTGTCACCAGTTTTGTGGCATGTCTTTGAACTTTTCCCATTATTAACTGTATATGCTTTTCATATGCGGATGCCAAAAGTGTGTTGCATGTTCAAGCTGTGGCCTCACATTAGTTACATAGATATTTCTGAAGATTTCCTTGTCCATGTGTCTGAAGGTTACCTTTACATTTGCCAAGAAAGCATTTGCAGCCTTTATTATGCCATTTAAGTGCATTTAAGGAGAACAAATCTGCCAATACGTTTACTCCTAGATTTCATTAGTTTTCTCTGTCTCTTGAAGTTACGCGCCTGCTATTGAGTGCCCACACATGGGTCTACTTGCACTCTCATTATAGGATAAATGAAAATAATTTGAATTAATTATAGCCTTCTGCAGTTATTATGACAATAAAATATTATTGTCAGTGAGGCAACATGGTTTCAGAGAAGGTAGATCAACAGTAACAAACTTATTAGAATTTTATGATGAGGTAAGCCGAATCTTACAGGAAAGAGAGGGCTGGGCAGATTGCATATTCCTAGACTTCCAGAAAGCATTTGACACTGTTTCACAAGGGAGACTTATTAGGAAGCTGCAAGCAATGACTAGAATAGATGGAAATGTCTTGGAATGGATACAAACTTACTTAGAAGGAAGGGAACAGAGGGTTAGAGTAAGACACTCAGTGTCTGAATGGAGAAGAGTTAGTAGTGGAGTTCCACAGGGTCCAGTTTTAGGGCCACATTTGTTCCTTGTATATGTAAATGACCTACCAGAGTCTGTAAATTCATTCATGAATATGTTTGCAGATGATGCACAATTTTGTGAAGAAAGTAGGAAACGAGAACAATGGTAGAGAACTTCAGGAAGATCTAAACAGTCTGCATGAGTGGTCAGAAAAGTGGCTAATGAAATTCAATACTTCAAAATGTAAGGTAATGAGAATGGGTACAAGTGCAAGAAGGCCCAAGCTTGACTACTCGGTGGCGGGAGTACAATTTCAAGAGACAGAAAATGAGAGAGATCTAGGAGTAAACATACTGGCAGATTTGTCTCCAGAAGTGCATATAAATGGCATAGTAAGGACAGCATATGCATTCTTATCAAATGTAAGGGTAGCCTTCAGGCACATGGACAAGGAAACGTTCAGAAATATTTATGTAACCTATGTGAGGCCAAAACTCGAATATGAAGCCCCCTTTTGAAATCCACACTTGAAAAAGCACATAGCTAAGCTTGAAAAAGATCAAAGACATGCCACGAAGCTGGTGCCAGAAATACGCAATCTCAGTTATGATGAGAGGCTGAAGGAATTAGACTTACCATCGCTCGAAGCTAGAAGATTAAGGGGGGATATGGTGACAGTCTTTAAATTCCTTCATGGTTATAATAGAGTGGCTAGGGATTGATATTTTGATATGGCTGGCTCTAGAACTAGTTGTCATAGTTTGAAGCATTGTAAGAAAACATCTTTGCAGGATGTGTTGAAATACTTTTTCAGTGTAAGAGTAGTTGATAATTGGAATTGGCTAAGCGAGGAGGTAGTTAATGCTATCTCAATCCATAGTTTTAAGGACAAGTATGATAAGTATCACTAAGTACAAAATGGAAGCGATCCGGAGACGGGAATATACGAGCTTTGGGCTCTTTCCCGTAAACACAATTAGGTAATCACAATGAGGTTATCTCATACACACACTGAGAGTAGAGGCACTGAGGACATGAGGAGGAACTATCCGAAAGGAGATTACATCAAAATGAATGAGCTTTTTGCAGTTATTGACTGGAGAACCTTATTTTACAACAAATTTGTACAAGAAATGTATGACATCTTTTGTGAGAAATATGGGAAGATAGTAGATTGCTGCATTTCTGTCACCAAAGTAGGTGTAATTCATGCCAGAGAGAAATGGTTCGATAATGAGTGTAAAAGAGCTAAGGAGTGGAGAGACAAATGCTGGAAAAGGTATAGGAGGAGAAAAAACATAAATGCCTGGCAAACCTACAAAAGAGCAAGAAATGACTACCTAAGTAAAAGGAGAGAGGCAGAGAGAGACTATGAGAGGGACATCACCAGGAAGGCTAAAGAAAATACCAAGCTTTTCCGCAGCTTTATCAAAGGATAACTGAAGGTAAAAGCACAGGTTTTAAGGCTAAAGAGAGCGGATGGAAGCATCACTGAGACGGATGAAGAGATCTGCAAAGAATTGAACAAGGAGTTTCAGTCAGTATTTACAGTAGAAAATCCCCCACCCCCTCAGATTGCAGAGATAGAAGCTCAAGGGCCGGTATTAGAGAACATCAACCTTACAGCCACAGAGGTATGCAAAGCGCTGATGGATTTAGATGTTCATAAAGCTACAGGTCCTGATGACATATCCCCTCATGTACTTAAAAAATGCACAAGCTCAATATCAGTGGCACTGGGTATCATATTTAAAAAGTCACTGGAGTCAGGGGAGATTCCAGGATGCTGGAAACAAGCAAATGTGATACCTATCTTCAAAAAGGGAAGGAGGGATACGGCTCTGAACTATAGACCAGTTTCCTTGACCAGCATAGTTTGTAAAGTTACGGAGAAACTACTAAGGAAACATATCTCTCTTCACTTGGAATCCTTCAACTTTTTGTCAGTGAAGCAACGTGGCTTCAGAGAAGGTATATCAACAGTATCAAACTTATTAGAATTTTATGATGAGGTAAGCCGAATCTTACAGGAAAGAGAGGGCTGGGCAGATTGCATATTCCTAGACTTCCAGAAAGCGTTTGACACTGTTCCACATGGGAGACTTATTAGGAAGCTGCAAGCAATGGCTAGAAAAGGTGGAAATGTCTTGGAATGGATAAAAACTTACTTAGAAGGAAAGGAACAGAGGGTTAGAGTAAGATACTCAGTGTCTGAACGGAGAAGAGTTAGTAGTGGAGTTCCACAGGGTTCAGTTTTAGGGCCACTTTTGTTCATTGTATATGTAAATGACCTACCAGAGTCTGTAAATTCATTCATGAATATGTTTGCAGATGATGCAAAGATTGTGAAGAAAGTAAAAAACGAGAACAATGGTAGAGAACTTCAGGAAGATCTAAATAGTCTGCATGAGTGGTCAGAAAAGTGGCTAATGAAATTCTATACTTCAAAATGTAAGGTAATGAGAATGGGTACGAGCGCAAGAAGGCCCAAGCTTGACTACTCGGTGGCGGGAGTACAACTTCAAGAGACAGAAAATGAGAGAGATCTAGGAGTAAACACACTGGCAGATTTGTCTCCAGAAATACATATAAATGGCATAGTAAGGGCAGCATATGCATTCTTATCAAATGTAAGGGTAGCCTTCAGGCACATGGACAAGGAAATGTTCAGAAATATTTATGTAACCTATGTGAGGCCAAAACTCGAATATGCAGCCCCCTTTTGGAATCCACACTTGAAAAAGCACATAGCTAAGCTTGAAAAAGTGTAAAGACATGCCACGAAACTGGTGTCAGAAATACGCAATCTCAGTTATGATGAGAGGCTGAAAGAATTAGACTTACCATCACTCGAAGCTAGAAGATTGAGGGGGGATATGGTGACAATCTTTAAATTCCTTCATGGTTATGATTGAGTGGATAGGGATCGATATTTCGATATGGCTGGCTCTAGAAGTAGAGGTCATAGTTTGAAGCTTCGTAAGAAAACTTCTTTGCAGGATGTAAGGAAATACCTTTTCAGTGTAAGAGTAGTTGATAATTGGAATTGGCTAAGCGAGGAGGTAGTTAATGCTATCTCAATTCATAGTTTTAAGGACAGGTATGATAAATATCACTAAGTATAAAATGGAACTGATCAGGAGACGGGAAGATACGAGCTTTGGGCTCTTTCCCGTAAACACAATTAGGTAATTACAATTAGGTAATTATACACACACACACCGACATATATATATATATATATATATATATATATATATATATATATATATATATATATATATATATATATATATATATATATATATATATATATATATATATATATATATATATATATATATATATATATATATATATATATATATATATATATATATATATATATATATATATATATATATATATCATGTTCTTTTCTTAATTAGGATTATTCATTAAAAGATATACTCTCAGGATTCACTGAAAGATGACTCTTAAATGATACAGACTAAAGAATTTTTAATATAATCCCTGTAGTTTTAATGGAATAAAAAGGAAACAGAAAGGACCAAGTTCTGAGAGAAAAATTAGAGAAGAAGAATATCAATTCACCCGGCGACAGGTGGCAGCAGTTGATTGTAAACATTACCCCATTACGCGTGACGTGTAGTGGTGTCGACTGTTGACAGATTGTGACGTTACGATAGTTATTACCCTGTTTTCACCAGTTATTAGTGCTCGTTTTTATTCCTCTTTTCACTAGTTGATTGTTTTGTTACTCTAATAGGTACGGTAGGAAAATGCACACGTTTTTGTCCAGAGCCAATGCAGTGAGTGCCTTCAGTTTGAGTACTTTGGCATTTCTCACCTTTCTCTGTTTCGCCTCTACGTTTTTCCTGGACTACACTGCGCCTGTTAAAATTACTGCAGCCAATATAGTGTTGTAAGTGAGGTTTGTTAGTGTTTCTTTTATTATTTAATAGGTAAATGTTTACTTGTACACCCCCGCTTAAAAATAAATCCCGAAAAGTAGGGTTAAAATTGGGTTAGGTTTGCCCCAGTTAACAAATGAGTTAATCAATCAAATTCTTATGATTTAGATGTTTCAGATGTATTTTTAAAAATTTTATCAACTTGTTCGGATACGAAACTACACATTTACCTTAAACAGTGTGTGGATATACAGTACGGTATTACTGTATACTTTTATTCACACTTGAAAAATGAGAAATACATTAGTTAATAGATAATGAATGTGGTATATGTTTGTTATCACACTACAAGTTAGGAAAAAATCGCCTAGAAATTATTCTACAACATGTGGTTAGTTCATCCTTATTTAAGGAAGGCGTTGATAATTGAAAATATTGTTTTTCAGTTTTAGTTATTTTTTCAGTATTTTATGAACTCACTTTGGGGTGGAAGTAAATATTTACCTTAAAATATGTAAATATGTGTGTGGTAACCTGTAAGTCACATTAGACAAAAAAAATTGTGTCAGATATTTTAGAAGATCCTACAAATTTATATTGTAAGGGAGTCAGAGAAAACTAATATTACTTAAAAAAATATTTTTCTTCAAGTTTTCCTCTAAAAGTATGTAAACCTCAAAAATATTCCCTATTCTGAATAGGGTTATGCTCACCAAAAACCTCATGGGAATAAGAATGTTCCGTCTTTAGAGATTAGGAGAGTCAAGTACTTCATATGAAGGCGAATACATTGGTATACAATTTTTATTACTTTGAAAATATAATTGAAAATTTGCATTATTGATTATTTTGTATATAAAAGTGTATGCTAAATTTATAAGTTTTATACCATTTTATTTTAGCTCTCACATTCATATATGACTAATGCTTCCAGTCAGAATGATAACCACTAACACTATGAACTAATCTAGAGAAAATGAAGGGATCAGCTTGAGAAAGCGGATCCCAACCTTTCGTTAAGCACACTTTCTCCAGCTTTAGCAACTTACCTTGCATAACAACTTTACCTTCCCCCTATCCTAACTAGGGGCACTACCCCCAGGGCCCATTTGCTTGCTATTGTATTGTACATTACTTCTCTAGTTGGTACTTTTGAGATGCATTTTATTCACGTGACCTATATGAAGCCCTTAGCTTGAGTATCTGGGTAGAATTAAATTTTTTGTAATGGAATATTTAGAGTTGACGAAGCAACATGGGAAACATAGAAATTTGGTCATAAATAAAAACTGTACTCCTGAAATTTAATAAGAACCCATTTATTAGTTACCCAGCATAGGCTAGGTATCATTTTTATAATTTTGGCAATATGTTACACGCTGATAATAGAGTTTTGGTTAATACATATTGTCCTCTACTTTAAATTATGATTATTTAAATGTACACTTATACAGATATTGACTATTATATGTATTATAGGTGTTATTAAATTCCAATATTCAATAGAAATTAAACTCTTTTTGCCATTAGATATTTTTATATATTTTCATTTTTTTCCTTTGGTAACATGTTCCATATTGGTATTGCAATAAAAGACACATATAGTGTATTGATAGGTATACTCATAAAACATTATTGGTGATGAAGGAGAATTAATTCCAACCTCGCATTCTTTGCATGTCATAAGAGGTAACTAAAAGAGATGTCCCTCAGAGTGAGAGAGGAAGAAATTCTTATTCATTTTTTCCTGTCTGCCATATGAGTTAATTAAAAGGGATAGGAAAGCGGGGGCTGGCATCCAGCCTACCCGAAATTTTTTTGCTACAAGACAGTCATCAGAAGAGGTAAAGATTAGCAGGATTCGATGAAGTCCTAACATCTCGGTGCATTTATTACAGCTCTGACTACCTTGCTACCTATGGTATAATATTGCAGTATGTTTAAAAAACAAAAGTGAAAATGAAAATTTCTCTTAAAGGACAATCTTAACTTAGAATATGCTGATATATTTTTAGGAAGAACGTACCAGAGTATGCAGTTTCCCGCGAAAAGAATGATTTGGGAGCATTACGCTTTGACCTCTCAAGCGACCTGTCAGACCTCTTCAACTGGAATACGAAGCAACTCTTCCTTTACCTGACAGCTGAGTACGAAACTTCCAACAACAAACTTAACCAAGTATGTTTTTTAATGAAAATAAAAAAAACATCTGCATGAGTTTCTGTAATTTCTTTCCACATTGAATTGTGTTTTCCACAGTTCTTTGTCAATATTTTTGAATTATGCATATCTAGTAGGAAATGCATTAGTTAGTTATTCTCCAGAATCTGTCTTATTGTAAACCAATGCTATAACCTTTTTTCCGAGTCAGTCTAAGTACACATTTATACTGTGTAATAGAGTAGAATGTACAGTATCTCAATTTTTATGCCTTACCTGAGAATCAGACATCTGTTGAAAATATCTCACTCAGGGGTTAATGCAAGTTTGATATATTTTCCAATCTAATAATTTCAAAATAAGCATCGAACCCTCAAGTGGGAGGGAAGAGGAAATCGATATCTGGCATTTGAAATCATGATGCCATATATAAAGTCAACGTTTTATCCAGCTGAGAGGTACTTGAATGATTCAGTAGCCAGTCATATGACAAGGGTGGTGGTAAGACATTTTTTCTCTAAGGTGCGGCAGTCACACACCTGCACTCAGGTGAAATTAATTTTGTTGACTTGCAGGGAAAGGGTTAAAGGGTTGGCTGCTGTAAAATGAAAGGACTGACTTTTATTCCATCTTGTTCCTCAGCGTAATATATACCTTTTTGCTTAGAAATGGCAAAATGAGGAAGGAATATTACTGGTATATGTTATCATTTATCCTATGCCTTCTCAGCAAGCTAAGTCAGAATATAATGAGAATTTTTTAGCTCGAATAAACAAGAATAAGAAAACCTCATGTGCTAAACATGACTATTAGAAGCAAATACTGTATACTGAATGAATGAACCGTAGCATCGAAAACTGTATGAAACCTTAAATTGGCCTATCTTTAATTTAAAGAGTTTATATGGCATGTCTATTATTATGATGACCTTTTATATGGAATGTTTATTATTATGATGACTTTAAGCTATCAGCTTATGCTTTTCTGTATTTGTTATAAATTCATGTTCTACAGTAATTCTAAAGTGCTAGATAGAACAAGCAAACATTTTCATGGTTATCATCGCTCATCACTCCAAGTTTGTACTACTTTTTCGGATCTTACATGTTATGTTAATTCTTGTGTTCACCTTGGCAAATTGGTAGCGTTCACGACATTTGAGTCGTCAAGTCTGAGAGTATTGAGGGCATACATTTCGGGGTAACGATTACACCTGCCAAAACCAAAGCCCTACGCAAGAAGGCACCATCCTAGCCCTTAGTAGAAAAGGGAGCCTGCGACGTAAAACCAATCACTCGCATGATATTTTTTATTCTTAATAGGTTGTATTGTGGGACAAGATCATTCATCGAAGTGAAAGCCCATTGATTGATCTCAAGAATCAGCATTTGAAGTATTACTTTTGGGATGATGGCAATGGACTCCTGTAAGTATTATTATATCTTTTTTGCCATATAATAAGAATATTTCACATTGGATTATCATATTATCCAGTTAGACCAAGATGGTTTCAGTAGAATTGCCACGTGTATTTATTTTTATATCTACACTTACATTTGTGTCTTCAGAGACTTTTGATTTCTTTAATAAAAGTGTTCGCGTCATTAGTTAGTCTCTCTTTGTTTAGTCAAATTCTGGAAAGGTTTAAAGTGTTTCGGAAGGTATTTCATAATGGCCGACCTACATTATAATCTTCTAAAGCTATAATACCTGATGAAATATTTTATGAATGCTTCATTAAGTTTGTCAGGATGGAAATGTGTTGTTCGTTGTGAATTATTACATATTTTAGTACATTTTGTTTTACAAGTTTCCTGCTAAATATTGAACATGATACATCTGTTCAACATAGTCAGGTCTTACATTATTGCTTATTTTTACACTATATAATAAAAAGAGTCTTACTATTTTTAATGACAATGATTTATTTTTGTTTAATTTATTGTTTTTTCATTGAAAAGTACGTAACTGTCATACCAGAGGATAGATATGCTTTGTATATTATGGTAGACAACTAAGCTGGCTAGGGGAATAGGGTGCTGACAGTTCCTTTGAGCATGATTTCTTTATCCCTTAAGATGAGGAAAAGGGGAGGTGAAGGGTTGGCAAAATGTCCCCGTTACAGTATTCTTGCCAAAAATAGCTATTGGAAGAGGTGAGGATAAACTATGTCAGGTGGCCTCATGTCATAAGTACTGTGGAAATTTGTAGCTCGCGGATTGGTCAGTGCAGCAACTGCTGCTTCCCATCCACCTCCAGACAATGAAACAATCTTACTCCTTCTGCCTCTCCTAATTCTTATAACCTATCTTCCTTCAAAAAGCAAATCTGTTGTCATCTCAGGGCCTAATACTGCCATATATCTAGGTCCTCAATACTTTGACCCTTCTTTCAGCCTGTCCTTTACCTATTGTGTCCCACTCCTTATTTCTGCCTTGTCCTTAACTTCTTTTTCTTCGACTAATTGTTTTCATCCTGCTCGGGCCCTGATGAGGTAAGTTTTTTGCCTGTCCTGGTGGAAAAAAAAAAAAAAAATGACGACCTTCTACATTGGTTCTTTTTTGCTCTTGTTGTCTCCGTATCGTGGTTTTTTGGGGATAGTGTATTTTACATTGAATAATGGCATTTTGTTTAACACCCTGATGTCACATCTTACAATAATGGCAGGAAGCAGGGTTTCACTATTCCCTGGCCAGCCTCTTAACTACTGTAAATTATTCTCTGACAAGAAAAAATATTTTTAAAGGGAGGATGGGATCATCAGCTTTTCACTCCCTTATCCCTTTTAGTCAATCCTTACGACATGCACAGGGAATGCGGTTTCACACAGGGATATTCAACGGATGAATCCTTTATCCCCTTCAGCTGCTGAAGCTTTCTGTCAAAAGTTACATTTCTTCACTATATTTTTTTCATTATCTGAAAATTATTCACCTCCTTTGAAACTATAATGAATGCCTTTTAATTAAAGATGTAGTAATTAACTTTCAAATTTCTCTTTACAGGGGTCACAAGAATGTAAGTTTGTACCTCTCTTGGAACATCATTCCCATTGCTGGCACTCTTCCACTCTGGAATGGGATTGGCTCATACAAAGTGGCATTCCCAACAGACTACACTCAGGGTCGTAGTTACTAAGTGTTACAGGTTTAGGATAGACTTAAAAATGTAATAAATAAAACAAGTAACATATTTACACACACAGTTTTTCATCTTACTAGCTTCGTCTCGTAACTTATTAGATTAAAAATATGACTCGGTAAATAAATGCACATTTAAATCATATATTTGAAGATACAAAGATCTATTGATTCTGAGGATTTGTTTACATTTTATTACTGCTAGATTTGCTTCTTCGGTCTTTTTCTCCGTTCTTGACCTAGAAGTATTCTGTTCTTGAAAAATATGATCATTTTGTAATACTGTACAAATTTTTTTTGTTCAAATGGGAAATTAAAAAAAGAAGAAACTTTTTCTCATGATGAAATATTAAGAAGTGTTCTGAAAAATTTTCTTAATTGATTAATCTCTTGGAGATATTAAGTATATTCCTTAAAGCACTTGATTAGTTGAATGTTTATCTCCTCTGCTTTCTCAATTGTTGGTGCTTTCAAAATATATTTTTTATGTTCTAAAGCCTTAATACAATAAAGGGGTTTTATATACTGTATTTTGCTCTCAGGATGCAGAGCATACCAGTTCAGATTCACTTATTTCCAAAGTTACCTCCAAAAATAAAACCGGTTTTGTTTATATTACATCATCCAAGATTTTTTGCATTTAAAGTTGTACAATTAGGTTATTAGAGCATAGAATTATTATTTTTTTTTTTTACAATTTTTTTTATCCTTGCTCGGGTATGTTACTCTTTTATCATCTCATCAGCTGTTGTTGGCAATGTGTTTAAAACATGAACCATGACTTACTCATAGAGTATACACTTTTATACAAATGTTTCATCTACAAACAGTTTTCGAGTAAATGCAGCCCAAAAATCTCTTTTCATACATCATAAGAGCTTATAAGTGAATACAGATTGTGTTATTCTTTAATGTTTTATGAATATATTTCACTCTGTATGTAAGAAATAGGTGTAAAAGTAGGCATGATTTGTAAGCTTCTGAACTCGGTTGTTGCATCAAGTGAAGTGTTCTAAAAAAAAACTCAGTTTTACTTACATTGGCGAGAGACGCCTAATAAGGGTCCCCTTATAATGTGTTCTTGAATTGTGTGGTTTTAAGGTCATATTAGTGTACCTTGGTTAGGTTAGGCTAGGTAAAGTTAGGTAGATAAGAACAAACTTTCCTAATATCATAATCCTGCAGAGATAGTCAAATTTGAATTTCAATCATATAATAAAAAAAAAAAAAAAAAGTCACAAAATGGTCGATAACTTATCGTTAACTCTTCTTTATTAACAGCAAAGAATTGTAATGGCCTTAAAACCTATATTTAAACTTGTAATTCTGATCAATTTTACGTCAGTCTCCCTCATCACCTAAGGGCTAGGACGATGCCTTCTTGCGAAGGACTTTGGTTTAGCCAAGTGTGACCGCTACCCAGCCAGAAATTGTGATTGGTATTAAGAGTATATAAACTGGTAATTACTTTTGTATTATTTTGTAATTCTTTATTAAAGAAAACCCAGTCACAGATATGTTACTCTTCAATTAGCCAAGATGACGGCCAATTACACTAGATATTAAGACATCATTTCATTGGGCGTTTCAAGATTTAGAAAACTTGCAACTCATTGGACAAGAGAAAGCAGCAGTAATAAAGCATATCTCTTAGAAAACTCTTTCAAAGTTACAAATACGTAAAACCAGAATATATTGTAAAGGAAAGCGTCTACGCCATTAATATCTTGTACATTGCTCCTCATGTCTTTTTCAAGTGTATCATAATATTTATATATATTTATTTGTATCTCTAGTGTCTAATATTGGTGGGTTTTATTAACTTCTCCACAGATGATAAGTATTGAGCAATGTCAGGTATAGTGAAGGCCTGTAACCCTGTTTATTTTTTTAAACAGTTATTGCTACCCTGGGACTTTCTATGAGATTATGGTATATTGGAATAAAAATATGTCTTGTCTGTTTATATCATATTGGTTGGTGGCTGGGGAAGGACAAGATCTAGTTAAGTTTTGCAGTACTTACGGTTGTTTTCATTTGCGTTTATTTTGCATCTGTATCAACATGTAATTAAAACGTAGATGTTAAACTTTCATACAGCTGACAGATAGATTAGTGAATATGAAATTTCTCGCCTATAGAGTTTTTCTGCTTGATGTAACATTTCATAAAACCTGTTCATATTAAAATGTCATCCTTAATACAAATTTCTGTCCTTCCATATGGACTGGGAGTGGAGTTGATATTGTTTCATGAAAAAGATCTATATAAGTAAACTTTAAAGTATACAGTCAAAATAAAGATACAACAACCACCATCAATGACATAGCTTATAAACAGGAAGAACAGCTATAAGTACGTCCATTGGATGTGTTAGCATTGAGTGAAATGACGATTACAAAAAGTAATATCTTATTACACCTGACAAAACTTACTGTTTGGTGAAGAACAAAACTATTTCCTGCAGGTCTTAAAAATCAACTCACGGGGAAAGTGAAGCAGCAGTCCTTCATAATTATCATGACACTAAACTAGCAGAGGACGTGACTATGGTTGAGAACGTGACTCTTATCACCTGCCAATTGCTCACAGTTGCACCCTGTTCGCTCAGTGGTAAATGGCATTTGACTGGAAAATGATTCTCCTAATCGTAGCTTCTTCAGCACAGACGCTAAGCAAACGTACATTTTCTATGAAATTTATATACAGATCTTCAATAAAAACGTGAAATTATAAAAGAAAAGAAGAGCTAGTTTTATATTTTAACTTTCTAGCCTGTATAATAATTTAAAGATTCTTTTTATAAACTCTTATGTACAAGATTTCTCATTACATTACAATAACATATAACTATTCAAACCTTGATACAAATATACAACAAATCGTGCATTTTCTATAATAAAATTCAACACTATAAATACATTACACAACTGGCATGAACCCTTATTCACGACCGTACAGCGTACCCAGTGACATCAATTCAATAGATAGTGAGGTATTTCTCTCCAGCTATACCTTAAATCACAACTACAAGAGTTATAAAAAAAGCACACAATAAACTTAGCTACTGCTATGTTAACAGTTTGCTTTGAGTTGTTACAGCAAGTTGTGAAGTACAAAGTAATTACAGTAATACAGTACTTGACAGACTGACCAACTTTCACTATCTCAACTGACCTGTTTTTTGGGTACACAGTACCTGAATAAGTTTTTTATAACCCTTTCACTGTTGTACTAACACCCCCAAGAAACTAGAACAGTTACAACTGTGTCTGCTAACAACGGTACTTCTACGTTACTTGATATTATTTTCACAAATATGTTAACAATCCTCAATAAATCTTGTAGAGTAGAATTCCTCCACATTCTCTGCTTGAGACCCTAAGCGACAGACCAAACCAAATCCAAATTTAATATGGTTTTATCCTTTTTTCGAAAGGAAAAAGAAAAGTCTAGTTGAGAACAATATAAAACAAAGTTTTGTTTGAAAGAAAATCATATCACTAATCTTGAAGCATCGAAGCTAATTTCCCCAACATATGTGAGAAAAAAATTACATTACGAGACTATTCCAAAACAATTCTGAGACATAACTGACTACAATACGAATTATAATGCATTAACAAACAGTTTTAAGAATCACATTAAACAGTGAAAGGGTTAGTTCATGTGGAAAAAGATCATGACTTAAAACTGTTTAACCAGCTTCGTCCATGGGAACGGGAAATAGGAGACGGATGGGTACGGAAGAAATTTGTGACTTTTTACGTTGGGTCACGTGCCTGGTAAAAGAGAATGTATCCGGTTTCCGAAGATTTCTGAATCTCTGAAGTTAAACCATAGAATTCCTCCATTAGGGATGCATCGATTTTCTGCAAATGAAAAAGCTTTAAGAATGATTTTACGACTTTTCTGTTTCCATAAATAAAATATTTAGAATAAAAGCAATAATGAGAACCAAGCACTACTTTCCTCAGCTTATTTTACTACAACCTAAAGAAGATACTTTACAGCATATGAATATGATCAAAGGTCCCTATATTATTCAGTTTCATTCTCCTACTGTTATTATTGGCATTAGGTTATCTTACTGTATTGCCACATTTACATATATATGTAGATAAATTACTTTCCCTTCTATGCACGATGTGAAAAATGGTATGTGGCCTAGATATGGATGTATGAATCCTATACATTCTTTTATCATAACAATTTTACTGTATCCATATATGACATTAATGAATGAAGGGTTTATTATAATGCCCTATAAAGTACATCTCCCTGACTGTTCTGATGACACCAAAATGTACTGAAATGTACACTTCAAGCTGTTGCGTAAATGATAGTACAAAACTTGACAACTGCATCTTATCACCTGTTTTCAAAGAGATCACATAGAATTACAATATACTGTAATCTTATCATTGCTAGAAATAAGATTACTCACATCTACGGCATCATCATCAAAAAGGAGCCAGAATCTGTGCGATTTGACGATGGCTATGTAATGACCCCTATTAATGCCTGTTCCGCAGTGAACGACCACGGCCGCCAAGTCATACAAACGATCTGGGTTGACAGCGTCAGAGCTCTGAAAAAATATATAAAACAATTTTAAAATATATCTTAAGTTGAGAAATTCATTTTGTAAACATATCACAAATGGGAAACAATTTAGGGTTGAAATGTATAAAAAAAAAGCAGGAAAGTAAATAAGTTTCATACAAAATATCCAACAATTTAAAAGAACACAGTCAAAATGCATACACTCCCAGTTATTTAATGTCTCATATAGTATAATCTAGCTTATGTCATTGCTGGCTAACGTACCGTATCAAAGAGTCGCAATTCAAGCGGAAATACAACTCTGTGCGAGAGTTTTAGTGTGCGATTATACTGGCCGAGAAATTGGAACCTCTTGAGATGCAGAACTAAAATTGTTGGTAACTTCTTCACTCTGGTACGTTTCTGTGAAAAAAAAAAAGGGTCCTCAATTAACTATATATCATGACTAGGCACTCAGATATCTAACTTGCTCATAAAACACGATATTGAATCGACAACGTTAACATGTGGAGAAGTTAACGTATACAACTGCAGGTAAACGAATTTTCACTTAATAATAATAATAATAAACATTTATTTCCATTATACAATGGGTATTCTATTACAAATCTATGAGTACACTTAAAATTAAAGGTCAAGGTAAAGGTTGCCAGGTTTCAGTTCTGATATCCATCCGAGATGCTCCTCAGAATGTCAACCGGGGAAGCTCCAACCCCCCACATGGTGGCCAGCCACAGCAGTAACCTCCCAGTAAACAGCTTAAGCTCTCGGCCTGGATGGGAATCGATCTGCTGACCTCGTGAACGCAAAGTCAGGGCATTACGACTATACTAGCCAGAATGCTATCAGAGGATTTTGCAACTCACCTGGTGCTCCTGGAGGGAACAACAATTTTCACACTGGACTTTATTCTCCGCACTTATTGTCTCCGTGGAGAAGAAGCATCTCAGACAATGCGTGATGCTGGTGTTTTGGTGAACCTCCACAGATAGATTATTTAAAACTTCATCTGTGCTGCGAACCTGAAATAAAAAAATCAAAATCAAAATCCTGAAAAGTTTATGGCATAGGAATTATATTTAAGCATGAAACTTTAAAGATATCCATGATTTCAAAATAAATCATCAATCAATTTTATCAACAGTCCATCTATTGAAAAAACAATCAAAATATCAATAGCTGATTTCAAATATAATACATGCACATGGACTTATACGGAGTCTTCAATATATGTGGGAAAGAAAGTTATGGGAATGGAAGGAGAAGGAGATGAAGGCCGAAGCGGAGATAAACAGACAACATAAAGGAGTAATAATGACAGAGAAGCAACTGTCAGAAGATGTCGTATATGACCATGCTAAGTGGAAGGGAGATGTTAGAAACATCGATCCCACATGGAAGTGGGATAAGATGCATAGGAAGAAGAAAAAGATATATTGTAAATACTTACAGCTTCACAATTAAGACATTTTAATTCCCTAGTGACAACTGCTTGGAATATCTCGTGAACCCACGTGTGGTCTTGCTGCTGATTATTCCCGCCCCCTCCACTGTCTTGCTGTCCACCCAAACCTGCTTGCTGATCTGAGTCTATACCTTGCTGTCTGCTTCGACCTGACATTTGCTTCTCTGCAATGAATACGGTAAAAAGGTTTTATATTTTCAACTACATATTACCAAAGCTTCTCAGCAATGAATACAGTAAAATATGTAGTAGGTTGGCTCATAGCACCAACCGCCCGTTGCGCTGAGTTTTCCGAACTTAAATAGGACTGTCCAGGACAGTTCGACTTGTCTTTCTTCAGTTACGGTTCTTTTTCTATGCCTACAGCTACACTGAATATTCTTGGATATTCATTACACATCTTTTATTATCCCTTCACAGCTGACAAGTCATTACACTCTCCATCTCTGTTTCTCTTTATTTTATATAGTCTTCGTGCCCAGGCCCAATGAGGGCTGTTTCACTTTATTATTTTTTTTGGCCTGTCCTGGCGTCACACACACACACAAAAAAAAAAATAATAATAATAATAATAATGGTGTCATATTTACCACTACATATTACTGAAGCTTCTCTGAAATGAATACAGTAAAAAGGTTTCATATTTCTCACAACGTATCACTGAAGATGATCTCTGCAGAGAGTACAGTAAAATAGGTCTCATATTTCTCACTATGTATCACTGAAGGTTCTGCGGCAGTGAATACAGAAAAAAGGTTTCATATTTTCCACTAGATATCACTGAAGCTTTTTTGCAATAAATACAGTTAAAAGGTTTCATATTTCCCACTACATATCACTGCAGATGTCTCCTTATTAACAAGCCAGATCATACATTATAAACATTACTCTTCACTCTCTGCCAAAGCTAATACACAGGATGGGTTATAAAACTTTCAATACAAGTATCAAATCTCCATTATGTCATAACGAGGCTTTACAAATAAAATTAAGGCATTACTACTATATCATAAAGATCGTGTACCTCATCTGATTATTTTCTTAGATGTTAAAAAGAGAATCATCCTGCAGCAATAGTGTTTATAATAAAAATGTCAAAACTGCATGTTAACATTACTTAGCTATTTCCAGGGCTTTGGAAGCTGATAATACAAATTCAGTTATTGTATTCTAATATATAATAAAAATTAAACTTTAGTGAATGTACTCGTTTTAATGTCATGGGTCTCTCTTTTCTAGTAAGGGTTAGGATGGTGCCTTCTTGCGAAGGACTTTGGGATTGGCATGTGTGCTCGCTACCCTGAGTAAGTGCCATAGTGGGCCGCAAACCCTTGATCCGACAAATCGGTAACAAGCGTTACCGTTCTGCCATGACGATCATAAACAACGAATCTTTAGTAAGGCATTCAAATAATATAACAAGGGTATTATAAATCTTCTTAGGAGAACTACAACAGAAGCCAAAAATAATTATCATTTTACTTAGAATTAGAGACCTTGCACCCAAAACACTTCTAGTTACAAGCATGTAATTATGCTAAACAAACAACTACTACTTCAATGGTAAACAATGGTATCAAAGAGACGAGATAGTACATTTCTAATGAATAATAAGTAATAAGATGTGCAATTTCTGTACTACAGTAATGTAGTACGAGAGACAAGTGTACTATATGAAGTTATTAAATTTACCAAGCACTACCTACACACTAAACAACAAATATAAAAATACTGTATTATCCAAAACATGTTCAATCAGTTTACAATTAAATATATGTGGTTATTATTAGGATATTGAGGGAGGAGAATGATACAATATTAGGTAGAAGAGGGACTGCTTCATGAGATGCTTTAGTGAGAAACAAACAGTAAGTGTTCATATACAATTAAACTTGTGAGAACAATTAAAGGTCTAAAATGTAGAAAACTGCTGTGCATTTGTGTGTACGAAATGAAACAAAATTTCATACAAAAAAAAAGTAAAATGCTTACCAACAATTGTTTCATTTATACTGTCGATCAATTGCACGAAGAATTCATGGGCGTCTTGCTGCATATAGTTGTCAAATTTAACTGAAACAGAAGCTCGTAATATGTTTCCATACAAACAAACGATTTAATAATGATATCTAGTCTTCATGACAGTAAGGTAATGATACAAAGATTAATCCACATTTGGAAAGGCATAAAAGAAAACATAATTGCTAAAAAAAGCTTCACCTTCCACCAGCCCTCAGTATGAGCTCCTGATGAAGTCCTGTGGAAGGTTAAAATTTTGAGCATTTACTGTTTCCATTTATACCTTTCTTAGAGTGGATTAATTCCTCTAGGACAGTATAAATACATCAAGCTTTAAAAGACTACTAAAAATTCTCATTACATAAAAGCTAAATTTCAATTCTGTCTTGTATTTACCTAAATAAGTATCCTAAGATCTCTTGAATGAGTGACACTGCCAAGTCTGATTTAAACTCGACTACAAGTGCCATATATCCTAAATACTGTACACCAAATTCTTTAAATATATAAACCTATATGTACATCCGAATGAATCTACTTAAATAGAATTATTCACTAAGAAGATATAATATAAGAATTATTTCGGTACTCACCATTTATTAATAATAAAGATATAATACATGGCACTCACCATTTTCTTTTCTAAACCTGGCAATGAACTTTTTGGGCGCTATGCTTCCGACCTTCTTTTTCTGTGTGGCGATATTGTAAAATAAGTCGGCCAGGCAAGCCAGCAATGTTTCCTTTGTGCGCTTATTTTTGGCCTTGTATTCTAGAATCTTCTCTCGGAAGGGCTTGCAGAAATACAGGGCTTGTAGAACGGAATTTATGTAGCAAGTGTTTCCAAACTGCAATAGCAAACGAAAGTCAGACAAGCAGCTTACAAGTTAAATATCTCAAGAATCTATATTGAAGAAAAAAACAGTAACTACTTAGTGTTGGATATCAAATAATATATAACTAATGAATAGACGAGCCCTATTACATACATATATATTTCTTTTGCAACAAAGAACACTTTTTTTTTGGAATACCGAAAAAAGTCCTATTCTTTAGGAAAGATAGCTCAAATATTCAAAGCCATACCACTGAAGAGATCATAAATTTTATCACTTCAGTATCACAAACAGGGCAGGAACATACTCTTAAATAGTGGTAACAACAGACCTTCAAACATAGGGATTACTTCTTAATCACATTCACTAACAATATACAACACACATACGAGGAATATTACAGTATGTAATTCATGAACCATGTCAAAATTATGTAATAAAAAGGATTCATAACACTTCTTCAGTATCAGATGTTAAGAAAAAAGACGGATCATGTCTCATGCAAAAATATGTTGGTTTTTTTTTACCGCATAATCATTAGAATACTGTATGCTCAAAGTTCTGTATTTCAGGACTACCACTAGGTATACGGTATTTGTACAATTATGACTACAGTGTGGTCATCATGGTGAAGTGGTAATGCTCGCGATTTTGATTCGTCAGGTCGAGAGTTAACGGCTCGGCACGTTCTAAGGTTAGAAAGGGCATTTACTCAGTGTAATGGTCAAAATTGCTGAAACCACAGACCTCTGCAAGAAGGCACTGTCCTAGCCCTTAGTAAGGGGGTCAGTGACATAAAACCGACCATACAAAGTAATACAGTACTCACATTAACGAGACCAATGTAATGTTCATTAGGAGGAAACTGATCTGCTCCTATCTCCTTCTCCAGCTGCGAGGCATTAGCGCCCTGAAACAGAAGCAGTAATACATTATTAACAATGCGTTGTGACACGTCCGTACATATTACATCAGGGGTGGCCAGACTTTTGGATTCCGAGATCTACTCTAAAGACTGAAACTCTTTTACGATCTACCATACTACATAATCACATAATATTAGGTCAACTGGGGAAAAAAATTTCAAATAGCATAGTACTATAAAACATTAGCGAGACTGTCTCACTTATATAAAAAAATTATTAATCAGTTCAAACTAAATTAGGAAAAAAAATAAGTTCAAACTAAATGTTGGCAAGCTGAGCAGCTGATGCCAAGTCTTACTGTGGGGGAACGGCGATCGATCAAACAAGTGGCCGCGATCGACTGGTAGATCGTGATCAACTGTTTGGCCACCTCTGTATTACATTCTAATATGTCAGTTAAATATGATCATGACGTTACATAATTTTTTTTTCATACATTCAATACTGCCTTCTCCTGCCCAAGTCAAAAGGATAGGAAAAACAAAATAGAGATCATTAAATTGTTCTCTCTAATTATATACTTCTGCTTGCAGTCTTGCTTCAGTGATTACTCAAAACTGCAGCCTTCAATGCTTATGATTCCCAAATGCATGATGTTCAATATTCTGTCTTTGTATATCCCCAGTGAAAAGCTGGGTAAGGCACAAAACCCTGGTATGTGATTTTTTCCCAATATTAAGTTGTAATTTGTAAACTCCCAATATCTGTAACACTCAATTGTTTGCATTTTTCTTTTCTTTTCTTTTTTGTAAATGTTTACTTACACACCCCTATGAGTATAATAACAAAAAATATTGAAAAATATCTAATATGACTAAAAAAGCAATAATTTCCCATTATTAACTATTTCTTCATAGAGATGAACTAACCTAATTACCCTAACTAGACCTAACCTAAATTATAATAAATTTCAGACCGTATTTCCTAACTAGAGGCAAGCTAACTTAACCCAATTTATCAAATTTCACGAAATATCTTATCTAACTGAGGGTATGAAACATTTACCCCAAAAAAGCCTTTGATATTCTAAAACTACTTGACAGACTACAAGAAATAATTTCAAAACTACAAAACAGAACATATGTTCAAGCTATAAAACTTCATAATATACAATTACAAAATGTATATATCACAATTACAGTCTATATACTGTATGCTACTTAAAAAAAAACAAATAAAAAACAGAAATTTTTGCTTAAACACCATAACGAACGACATAAAATACCAAACACTGGGATAATATAAAAACTAAAAAAAGAATAATTAATATAATATACTCGATTTTGAACAGGAAATTGAAATAACCCAACCTAACCTAATCAATCTAAACCTAATATCATGTTATATTTTACGAGATTGTTACTTAATTTGAGGTGTAAAATAATCATTTACCAAACAAACAATTTCTGCATATGAATTAAGAACATTAGATATTCTACTGAAGCAAAATTAGGTCTATATAACCAGAAATATCTCACTCACTTCATACAGGAAGTTGAAGGAATTTTTGTAATAGATGCCACAAATAAGTGAATAAGTTATTAATATAATGTTCAAAGACAAACCTTTTTTATACTGTAATACATGATTAAAAACCAAATACCCCAAAAATTATTTATTCGACAAAAATAGTTTCATAGAGCGAAACCATATAAAAAAATAATAATTGACTTTCCTACAAGTATTTTTGACACGAGTGGATTGGGTCACTTTTCCACCAAATTTCGCCACTTATAAGTAAATTTCCACTATTCTAACAATGAAAAGTGGCAATAAAACCAACAACGAAAAAATTATGCAACAGTGGTCGTTTTACTGGACGACGAGTACAAAAAAATACGACTACCTAATTTTGACAGGAGTGGGAGAGTTCACCTTTCCAGTAAATTTCGCCGATTATACGTAAATTTCCACCATTCTAACAACTACAAGTGGTAATGAACGCGGTAAAAAAAAAATACACAACACATTTATGCAACACTGCTCGTTTTAGGGGACGACAGATACGAAAAATTACGACTACCTAATTTTGAGTGGGATAGGTTAATCTTGCACAGAATTTCGCCATTTCTGAGCTAATTTCTGTAATTCTAACCAAATAAGGTCGTAATAAACGTGTTATAAACCAATTTTCAAACCCATTAATTCAATATAATTAGCATTATAGAACGAAATCAACAAAATATGACTACACTATTCTCAAAGGGAGATTTGGGGTAACATTTCAAAAAATAAATCGCCATTTCTGCTACTTTCAACAATTTTAACACTAAAAGGTGGTTATAAACACGATAAAACTTCATTATCTAACATATTTAATCAATTTAAATAGTTTATATATATACTAAAATCAATAAATAACGACTGCCCTATCAAATCAGGAGTGGGATGGGTTACTTTTCCATTTTCTCCAATCTTAGACTAATTTCTGCTATTTCAACACAAGTAACGGGTGACAACAACAACAAAAAATACACAACATTTCCATTCCATATAAATTTTAAGTGGTGGAATTCACTTTATATTACGACCATCTAAATCTGGCTGGAGTGGGATAAGGCATTCTTCCCCTATCACAAATTTTAATTCATTTTCCGCATTTCAACCCTAACGATTGCTAAGAAACACAATAAAACCCATTTATATGACCTATTTACTAATTATAAATCGTTTAATCGGTCGAAATCACCGAATATTACGACTGCCTAAATCTGACAAGAGTGGGATGGGTCCTTCTTCCACTCTAATTTTTCGCCATTTCTAGGTTAACTTCCGCTCTTTTATCCTCAACAAGTGTTCACTCTTACCATTTTGCAGTATCCCAGGAGATCCAGATTGTTCACTTTATCTGTTATTGAACTCCCAGGAAATTATTGGAGACGACTTCTGAACTTTTTCCCCCAAATCAGCTGGGCATAGATAGGAGGCTGGAATGGTGGCACTGGCAAACAATTTTAGCAGTCAAATGCACTAGCATCATTTCATATTTCCTTTTTTGCAAATGGAGTGCCATTTTTTGGAAATTAAGCGCCATAAAATGCTGAAAATTAGTCTTTGGACTGAAAATTAAATCTAAGCATGTCAGAAAAGTTTTATCAATAATAATAGCTTTCCGGGGAAGGACCACTGTTACAAAGGCTGTGGAAAAATATATTAGTATTTATGTATGCCCTGTTTTCATCTTTATTACCATAATATTATATATGGATTTACTTGTGTGTGTGATTACCTAATTGTGTTTATGGGATAGAGCCCAAAGCTCGTATCTTCTCGTCTCCTGATCGGTTCCATTTTATACTTAGTGATACTTATCATACTTGTCCTTAAAACTTTGGATTGAGATAGCATTAACTACCTCCTCGCTTAGCGAATTCCAATTATCAACTACTCTTACACTGAAAAAGTATTTTCTTACATCCTGCAAAGAAGTTTTCCTACGAAGCTTCAAACTATGACCTCTAGTTCTAGAGCCAGCCATATCAAAATATCGATCCCTATCCACTCTATCATAACCATGAAGGAATTTAAAGACTGTCACCATATCCCCCCTCACTCTTCTACCTTCGAGTGATGGTAAGTCTAATTCCCTCAGCCTCTCATCATAACTGAGATTGCGTATTTCTGGCACCAGCTTCGTGGCATGCCTTTGAACTTTTTCAAGCTTAGCTATGTGCTTTTTCAAGTGCGGATTCCAAAAGGGGGCTGCATATTCGGGTTTTGGCCTCACATAGGTTACATAAATATTTCTGAACATTTCCTTGTCCATGTGCCTGAAGGCTACCCTTACATTTGATAAGAATACATATGCTGCCCTTACTATGCCATTTATATGTATTTCTGGAGACAAATCTGCCAGTATGTTTACTCCTAGATCTCTCTCATTTTCTGTCTCTTGAAGTTGTACTCCAGCCACCGAGTTGTCAAGCTTGGGCCTTCTTGCACTTGTACCCATTCTCATTACCTTACATTTTGAAGTATTGAATTTCATTAGCCACTTTTCTGACCACTCATGCAGATTATTTAGATCCTCCTGAAGTTCTCTACCATTGTTCTCGATTTTTACTTTCTTCACAATCTTTGCATCATCTGCAAACATATTCATGAATGATTTTACACACTCTGGTAGGTCATTTACATATACAAGGAACAAAAGTGGCTGTAAAGGTTTGTATTAATAATGAGCGTATATCATGGCTTCCAGTTTATTGTTGCAAGATGTGTGCCGGTCGGCTCAATCCATATAAACATTAGAAACCAAATAGCTAGAAGTACAATGAAAACAAAAGAGGTGCGATAAAGGGAATAACCTTATTATCAATAAAGGATTAGATCACTTATATCATAACAGTGGCCCTAAAACTGAACCCTGTGGAACTCCACTACTAACTCTTCTCCATTCAGACACTGAGTGTCTTACTCTAACCCTCTGTTCCCTTCCTTCTAAGTAAGTTTTTATCCATTCCAAAACATTTCCACCTATTCTAGCCAGCGCTTGCAGCTTCCTAATAAGTCTCCCATGTGGAACAGTGTCAAACGCCTTCTGGAAGTCTAGGAATATGCAATCTGCCCAGCCCTCTCTTTGCTGTAAGATTTGGCTCACCTAATCATAAAATTCTAATAAGTTTGTTACTGTTGATCTACCTTCTCTGAAACCATGTTGCCTCACTGACAAAAAGTTGAAGGATTCCAAGTGAAGAGAGATATGTTTCCTTAGTAGTTTCTCCATAACTTTGCAAACTATGCTGGTCAAGGAAACTGGTCTATAGTTCACAGCCGTATGTGTGTGTGTGTGTATATATATATATATATATAGATATATATATATATATATATATATATATATATAGTATATATATATATATATATATATATATATATATATATATATATATATATATATATATATATATATATATATATATATATATATATATATATATATATATATATATATATATATATATGGATAGACAAATGAAAGAGAATGTAACACTCAGAGAGGAAATAAGATTTTTGGAGGAAGCAAATAATGCACAAGGGCAGGAGAGAAAGGAACTAGAAAAAAGAATAAAGAAGCTGGAAGGGGAAAAGAGTGAACTAGAAACTAGAGTTTCTAAACAAGAAGATAAAAACAAACAGCTGAATGACAACCTAAATGAATTAGATGTTCGTTCACTGCTCTCTTATGAGAGAGACGAGATTGCTGCTTGGAATGTCCAGATTAAGGAAAACATTGAACAGTTTAGAAAAGAGTTCCAGGAGCTGAATATGGAAAATGATGCCATGAAAACTTCCTTTGCTGATGCACTAAAGGGGAATGTGGCAGTAAAAGAGGCTGTAAAGGTGGTGGCACTGGAAAACATACAAACAGTTGACTATAAAGAGACAGTAATCGAAAAAAATGAAAGACGTTGTGATGGAAAGGGCAAACCCACTCATCAAAAAGGCACTTGATAAAGAGAAGACAGTGGCAATCTCAGGCATAAGCGAATCTCAGGAGCCAACATGGCAGGGGAGACTTGAAGAAAATAAAGCTAGGGTTGTAGACCTGATAAGAAAGCTTGGAGTAGTTTGTGGTCCTGGGGATATTGTAAACATACACCAACTAGGCAAATATTCGAGGGAAGGAAAGCCGAGACCAACAAAAGTAACCTTTGAGAGACGGGAAACATGTAGGGAAACATTGTTGAGAAAAAAGTCTAAAAGACCTTCAAGGGTTCAAAGAAGAGATGGGAAAGATAAAAACTTGTTGCAAGAGGCAAGAAGGTTAATTGAGGAAAGAAATGAAGAAGAGAAGAAAAATTTTCATTTCAGAGTTCATCCAGACAAAGGGGAGATAAAGAAGATAATGACAGAAGATCATGGGATGGGGCCTCATTAAGATTGTTGAACAAGGAGTTTCAGTCAGTATTTACAGTAGAAAATACCCCACCCCCTCAGATTGCAGAGATAGAAGCTCAAGGGCCGGTATTAGAGAACATCAACCTTACAGCCACAGAGATATGCAAAGGGCTGATGGATTTAGATGTTCATAAAGCTACAGGTCCTGATGACATATCCCATCATGTACTTAAATAAATGCGCAAACTCAATATCAGTGGCACTGGGTATCATATTTAAAAAGTCACTGGAGTCGGGGGAGATTCCAAGATGCTGGAAACAAGCAAATGTGGTACCTATCTTCAAAAAGGGAAGGAGGGATACGGCTGTGAACTATAGACCAGTTTCCTTGACCAGCATAGTTTGCAAACTTATGGAGAAACTACTAAGGAAACATATCTCTCTTCACTTGGAATCCTTCAACTTTTTTTCAGTGAGGCAACATGGCTTCAGAGAAGGTAGATCAACAGTAACAAACTTATTAGAATTTTCTGATGAGGTAAGCCGAATCTTACAGGAAAGAGAGGGCTGGGCAGATTGCATATTCCTAGACTTCCAGAAAGCGTTTGACACTGTTCCACATGGGAGACTTATTAGGAAGCTGCAAGCAATGGCTAGAATAGATGGAAATGTCTTGGAATGGATAAAAACTTACTTAGAAGGAAGGGAACAGAGGGTTAGAGTAAAGCACTCATTGTCTGAATGGAGAAGAGTTAGTAGTGGAGTTCCACAGGGTTCAGTTTTAGGGCCACTTTTGTTCCTTGTATATGTAAATGACCTACCAGAGTCTGTAAATTCATTCATGAATATGTTTGCAGATGATGCAAAGATTGTGAAGAAAGTAAAAAACGAGAACAATGGTAGAGAACTTCAGGAGTATCTAAACAGTCTGCATGAGTGGTCAGAAAAGTGGCTAATGAAATTCAATACTTCAAAATGTAAGGTAATGAGAATGGGTACAAGTGCAAGAATACCCAAGCTTGACTATTCGGTGGCTGGAGTACAACTTCAAGCGGCAGAGATTGAGAGAGATCTAGGAGTAAACATACTGGCAGATTTGTCTCCAGAAATACATATAAATGGCATAGTAAGGACAGCATACGCATTCTTATCAAATGTAAGGGTAGCCTTCAGGCACATGGACAAGGAAATGTTCAGAAATATTTATGTAACCTATGTGAGGCCAAAACTTGAATATGCAGCCCCCTTTTGGAATCCGCACTTGAAAAAGCACATAGCTAAGCTTGAAAAAGTTCAAAGACATGCCACGAAACTGGTGCCAGAAATACGCAATCTCAGTTATGATGAGAGGCTGAGGGAATTAGACTTACCATCACTCAAAGCTAGAAGATTGAGGGGGATATGGTGACAGTCTTTAAATTCCATAATGGTTATGATAGAGTGGATAGGGATCGATATTTTGATATGGCTGGCTCTAGAACTAGAGGTCACAGTTTGAAGCTTCGTAAGAAAACTTCTTTGCAGGTTGTAAGGAAATACTTTTTCATTGTAAGAGTAGTTGATAATTGGAATTGGCTAAACGAGGAGGTAGTTAATGCTATCTCAATCCATAGTTTTAAGGACAGTATGATAAGCATCACTAAGTACAAAATGGAAGCGATCAGGAGACGGGAAGATACGAGCTTTGGGCTCTTTCCCGTAAACACAATTAGGTAAATACAATTAGGTGTAAAAAAAAAAAAAACAAAAAAAAAAAAAACAAACATATATATATATATATATATATATATATATATATATAATATATATATATATAATATATATATATATATATATATATATATATATATAGTGTGTTTGTGCATATATATATATATATATATATATATATATATATATATATATATATATATATATATATATATATATATATATATATATATATATATATATATATATATATATATATATATATATATATATATATATATATATATATATATATTGTGATTACCTAATTTTGTTTACGGGAAAGAGCCCAAAGCTCGTATCTTCCCGTCTCCTGATCGGTTCCATTTTATACTTAGTGATACTTATCATACCTGTCCTTAAAACTATGGATTGAGATAGCATTAACTACCTCCTCGCTTAGCCAATTCCAATTATCAACTACTCTTACACTGAAAAAGTATTTCCTTACATCATGCGAAGAAGTTTTCTTACGAAGCTTCAAACTATGACCTCTAGTTCTAGAGCCAGCCATATCAAAATATCGATCCCTATCCACTCTATCATAACCATGAAGGAATTTAAAGACTGTCACCATATCCCCCCTCACTCTTCTACCTTCGAGTGATGGTAAGTCTAATTCCCTCAGCCTCTCATCATAACTGAGATTGCGTATTTCTGGCACCAATTTCGTGGCATGTCTTTGAACTTTTTCAAGCTTAGCTATGTGCTTTTTCAAGTGCGGATTCCAAAAGGGGGCTGCATATTCGAGTTTTGGCCTCACATAGGTTACATAAATATTTCTGAACATTTCCTTGTCCATGTGCCTGAAGGCTACCCTTACATTTGTGAGAATGCATATGCTGCCCTTACTATGCCATTTATATGTATTTCTGGAGACAAATCTGCCAGTATGTTTACTCCTAGTTCTCTCTCATTTTCTGTCTCTTGAAGTTGTACTCCAGCCACCGAGTAGTCAAGCTTGGGCCTTCTTGCACTTGTACCCATTCTCATTACCTTACATTTTGAAGTATTGAATTTCATTAGCCACTTTTCTGACCACTCATGCAGATTATTTAGATCCTCCTGAAGTTCTCTACCATTGTTCTCGTTTTTTACTTTCTTCACAATCTTTGCATCATCTGCAAACATATTCATGAATGAATTTACAGACTCTGGTAGGTCATTTACATATACAAGGAACAAAAGTGGCCCTAAAACTGAACCCTGTGGAACTCCACTACTAACTCTTCTCCATTCAGACACTGAGTGTCTTACTCTAACCCTCTGTTCCCTTCCTTCTAAGTAAGTTTTTATCCATTCCAAAACATTTCCACCTATTCTAGCCATTGATTGCAGCTTCCTAATAAGTCTCCCATGTGGAACAGTGTCAAACGCTTTCTGGAAGTCTAGGAATATGCAATCTGCCCAGCCCTCTCTTTCCTGTAAGATTTGGCTTACCTCATCATAAAATTCTAATAAGTTTGTTACTGTTGATCTACCTTCTCTGAAGCCATGTTGCCTCACTGAAAAAAAGTTGAAGGATTCCAAGTGAAGAGAGATATGTTTCCTTAGTAGTTTCTCCATAACTTTGCAAACTATGCTGGTCAAGGAAACTGGTCTATAGTTCAGAGCCGTATCCCTCCTTCCCTTTTTGAAGATAGGTATCACATTTGCTTGTTTCCAGCATCTTGGAATCTCCCCCGACTCCAGTGACTCCTTAAATATGATACTTAGTGCCACTGATATTGTGTTTGGGCATTTTTTAAGCACATGAGGGGATATGTCATCGGGACCTGTAGCTTTAAGAACATCTAAATCCATCAGCGCTTTGCATACCTCTGTGGCTGTAAGGTTGATGTTCTCTAATACCGGCCCTTGAGCTTCTATCACTGCAATCTGAGGGGGTGGGGTATTTTCTACTGTAAATACTGACTGAAACTCTTTGTTCAATTCTTTGCAGATCTCTTCATCCGTCTCAGTGATGCTTCCATCCGCTCTCTTTAGCCTTAAAACCTGTTCTTTTACCTTCAGTTTTCCTCTGATAAAGCTGTGGAAAAGCTTGGGATTTTCTTTAGCCTTCCTGGTGATGTCCCTCTCATAGTCTCTCTCTACCTCTCTCCTTTTACTTAGGTAGTCATTTCTTGCTCTTTTGTAGGTTTGCCAGGCATTTATGTTTTTTCTCCTATACCTTTTCCAGCATTTGTCTCTCCACTCCTTAGCTCTTTTACACCCATTATCGAACCATTTCTCTCTGGCATGAATTACACCTACTTTGGTGACAGGTATGCAGCAATCTACTATCTTCCCATATTTCTCACAAAAGATGTCATACATTTCTTGTACAGATTTGTTGTAAAATAAGGTTCTCCAGTCAGTAACTGCAAAAAGCTCATTCATTTTGATGTAATCTCCTTTCGGATAGTTCCTCCTCATGTCCTCAGTGCCTCTACTCTCAGGAAGAATATCTTCAATGATATACTCCTTCAACAACACACAGTGGTCACTCTTTCCAATTGGTGGTTCATACTCAATTTTTTCAATATCCAACACATTATCTGTGAACACTAGATCAAGTAGTGATGGCTCATCCCCACCCCTGGCCCTTGTTGGTTCCATTACATGTTGGTGTAGGAAATTCCCTTGTACGCAATCTAGGAATCTTGCCCCGAATGAGTCCTCACCACTGTGTGGGTCAAGATTTATCCAATCTATCTCTTTATGATTAAAGTCTCCCATAATCAAAATCCTACATTTTTTTTCCCGTGCCATGTTAACAACTGAGTTTATGACTTCAATAGTACCTATATGACTTTCCTCATAAACTTCAAGCCTATTTTGGTTCCTTGGTGGGCTGTATACAACAGTTATTATAATGCTCTCTGACCCAGTATTTATGCGAGCAACAAGAAATTCCTTGAACTCACTTTCTATAGCCAAGTTTATTTCTTCGACTTGAATCCTTTCACTTATGAGCAGTGCTATCCCTCCACCAGTCCTCTCATATCTTTCAACCCTTGGTATTCTGAAACCCCTAGGAAAAACTGTGACACTGTTTATGTCCTCACTCAACTTAGTCTCTGTAATTGCTACTATATTTGCCTTACTGTTGTGAATCCTATCTTTTAATTCTACTGCCTTACCAGCTAACCCATCAGCATTTGTGTATAACAATCTTAATGAGGCCCCATCCCCTGATCTTCTGTCATTATCTTCTTTATCTCCCCTTTGTCTGGAAGAACTCTGTAATGAAAATTTTTCTTCTCTTCTTCATTTCTTTCATCATTTAACCTTCTTGCCTCTTGCAACAAGTTTTTTATCTTTCCCATCTCTTCCTGTGTTCTGTATCGTTTAATGAACACTTCTTTGAATTCTTGAAGGTCTTTTAGACTTTTTTTTCTCAACAATATTTTGTGTGTGTGTTTGTGCATATATATATATATATATATAT
>JAXCGZ010009650.1:0-30000 GCA_037179515.1 Halocaridina rubra
ATATTTAAAATGAACAGCAAACCATACTTAGTCTATTGAGCGCTGCCACCATGTTTGATGCTCCTTAAATTTGGAGATATTTATAGATAAATGAGGCACAATAAAATAGGAGACAGAAACGGCATTAAGAATGTTCTTGTCTGCCCCCTAGTGGGCATCTTTATTACTTTCAATGTAAACAAAACATGGATTCGTTCATTAACAAAATAACAATTATATCAAATATTGTAACAGTGATGATAGATAATAATGTACAGTAAAAGAAAAAGAGTTTAAAAATAAATGTATTTTCATACAGCAATATAATTTAAGACATTTACAGAATATAAATTTAAAGAATGTTATCTCTCATAAATAAACTTTTTAGATTTATTAAATATAATACAAATTGGTAAAAAATAAAACTTATCTAGTCTAATATTTCCTTGTTTGTAAAATATAATGTATGCATTTACAAATGAAAATATGATTTAGTAAGCTACTAAAAACGTAGAGGTTAATATAACAATCAAGCTACAAGCATGTACTCTCAATATACAGCTAGACAGAAAGACTGACAGATACATGCTTACAACCACCAAAAATAAACTAAAGAACATGGTTTCTTATCAATATTATTTGTTATCTTCAAGTAAACACAAAGAACTTGCAGTCCCTAACACAAATAGGATAAAATTATAAGAGTTAAACAGACAGATAGCTCTATATGTGAGCTTATTGCCATCTAGATATATAAAGAGTTTTATCATAGATAGGTATCATTTTATCCCTGCTTGTAGGGAGAAAGGATATACAGTAATCAGTGATTATCATGTTTCATAAGAGGCAACTTTAGGGGATTTCCGGAGGTGGTGGAGAAATAATTTTATCTTTGTATACCCTGTGTGTTATAAAGAACCGACTAATGGGGATATCCCTAGTAATGGGTAGCCAAGACTACAGCATCCATACTGTCTGTGTAAGGTAAGAACCATCTTAAAAAGGGATGGAGAAAGCGAACGCCTGTAAGTTCTATTTTTCCTTTACTACAAAGAGCAGCTGATGGATGATGTGTGAAAGGGGTTTCATGGAGGAACACTGATGCATCCCATTTTAAGTGTTTAATTGTCATAATGTACTTTCTAGAATGAGATAAAGTGCCACAGAAAGAGAAATATACATAATGGTGTCTGTAAAAGACTCTATTACAAATCTACATTGTCAATTATAAATATGTTGAGCATAACAAACATGAAGCCCAAATTCTTACTGATAAGAGAGAAAATTTATAATATCACATATGAATTCAATGCATTTTCAAGACATTAATTCTACTCAAATTTGACTAAATCAAGTACACCTGGATTTTATACTTTATCCATAAATATAATAATTTCAAAATTTACACCTCAACTCTGGATAAAATATTCATTTTTTTTTTATTTTGCACTACTTCTCTATATAAAATCTTCGGTTTTATCAATTTTCTCCTTAGCCTTTGGATAAACAATTTAACCTTACCTATTTTACACTTCATCTCCGGATAGAAATAATTATTATTGCCCACTGTACACTTCTTCTCTTGTTAGCGAGTTATTAACTATAATAATATCGTAAACTATGTGTAAATAGTCAATCTTTTTTAATTAATGAACAATTTTTCTTTCTGTGAGAAAGAAACCTCAAAAAGGACTCTTAAAATAGTTTTATATTCTTAATTTGCAAACTGAATGCATATATCCTCCAAAATACATCATAAATATATATATATATATATATATATATATATATATATATATATATATATATATATATATATATATATATATATATATATATATATATATATATATATATATATATATATATATATATATATATATATATATATATATATATATATATATATATATATATATATATATATATATATATATATATATATATACATATATATATATATATATATATATATATATATATATATATATATATATATATATATATATATATATATAATTTTTTTTATTGAAATACAAATTAACGTTTTTATCTTTAAAAAATATGTAACTTGTCATGAAAATGGCACAGAGTCAGTAAACTTGATAAACACATCACCACTTATTGATTTTGATACAGTGTAAGAATTCACCTAGCCATATTTATCTTTTGTCTATATTACAATCTATATACATTTGAACAACAAAAAGGTATTATGGAGAAATATGTAGTTTTATCGACGAATGTACTGCATCAACATGATAGTTACTAACAAAAGAAGACCTGGTGCTGAGGTCCCTGCTGATGATGGCTCACCTATAGCTTCTTCAGGTTCGGCATCTGGAGTGCAGACAGGTTCATCTGCAGAGGAAAAGATGACTTGCCAGTATCTACAATGCACAAGTCAGGCTGACCAACAAACACTAGTATCTGGTCATTATTATTTGGGAATTTCTACGTCCCATATTTGGTAAGCAGTGTACATGTCAAATGGAAGCATTATTATAATATCCTTGGTGTAGAACCCGGTTGAACAAAGTCAAATAAGAAGCATTCATAGTAATGTATCACATATTTCACTGATGTTTTGCTTCCAGTAAATGATATTCTGATTTATAAATATGCCAATACTTTTTTTTTATAATTGTGACACCAGGACAGGCCAAAAAAAAAAAAAATCTACCCTCATCGAGCCTGGGCACGAAGAAAACATAAAGAGAAATAGAGATGGGGAATATTGTGACTTGTCAGATGTGAAGGGATAAGAAGACATGTAACGAATATCCAAGAATATTCGGTGTTGATGTAGGCATAGAAAGAGAACCGTACCTGAAGGCTGACTTAACATCGGACTGTCATGGACAGTCTTAGTTGAGTCCACAAGACCCTTCAGTTGTAGCATCGCAATGGGCGGTTGATGCCATGGGTCAACCTACTACATGGTATATATATATATATATATATATATATATATATATATATATATATATATATATATATATATATATATATATATATATATATATATATATATATATATATATATATATATATATATATATATATATATATATATATAAGAACATAAGAATAGGGGACACTGCAACATACCTACTGGCATACACGAGGCAGCTCCATTTTTTAATGATATTTTCAGCATGTCTAACCTATTCTATTCTACTATACTTATTTATTCTAAGAAACAAATATTAGCAAAACTGTGGATATGAGATATTCATTTCCATTTAAAAAAGTCAAAGAATCAAAGTACAGAAGAGATCACATTGATCTCAGAAACATACCTGTTTCCCAACCAATGAATTCGCGATGTTTTTCATTATCTTTCTTTAGCCATTCCTCTAAAGGCTTGAAATACTGTCTAATAACGGAGGCATCCATTATGCGCTCTCCAGTCAGGGCCTCCATGGCTTCAGGCCAAGGTTTTGAAGATCCAAGTTGGAGCAAGTCCCTGAAACAGTCGTACATTGAAAAAAACAACAAGAGAAAATACAATTCAGCTCAATTATTTCTTGTATTTCCTTCACGTCAGAACTTTTATAGAAAATTTTATAAATTCCTTGAAAAATGTGAATAAAAATTTAATTAAAAAGTAAGAATAACATCAAACAATTTTATAAATTCTTTGAGAAATATGAAAAACATATCTACTTTACACCCATTTTATATATCTTTCACCAGCTAACTGTATCAAAGGTAAAATCTTGTTTTATATAAAAAGCTTTATCTATATCCTTTTGTAGGACAGTCCACGGACTCTAAGTCCTATCAATATAACAGAATGAATGAGTACATCACATTACATATGATACAGAAGAATTACAGCCTCAAAATTGGGAAAACACTTGATATTCCATATTAGCAAGCTGTAGTTTTATATCTCAGACGTAAAAGCGATATAAAGACTCACCCAAGAGCATTGCCGGCTTCTGTGGATTGATAAATATCACATTTATGAAGAGGTTTGCTTGGATCTAAAGGATCATACTGTCCAGCTTTCATACACAATGCTTTATGAAACTGGAATTGAATTACAAAGCTCACAAAATATCTGGAAGGAAAATAATTTTGATAAGTTTAAATCCTTTTTTCATATTATGAGTACCGTAAATAATACTGCTACATGCCGTATCGTATTGTAATACACAAAATTACCCACCCGTCATTTGGATCGATAATTTAAAAAATATAGCTAGTGGCACCAATGATCTCACGTGGCCAACTGCATATCTAGGTTCATGTTTGCTATTTTTCCTCTTGGAATTCAATTTATAATATGTTTTGAAGTTATAATTTTCAAATTATCATATTTATAATAAAAAATTTATTTGCCAAAAAACACCATTAAACCAAATTTTATTTATCATTAAACTGTAATTGCTCCTGTTTTTCACACAGTTACTAGTTTTCTGATTAGCCACTTGGGTATGGTGGCTTTAAGGTCAATAATCAGTTTATAAGTTGTTGGAAATATTATGTGATATAGCATTAACTTTTAGTTTTTTCTTTCATTAATTTCATTATATATATATATATATATATATATATATATATATATATATATATATATATATATATATATATATATATATATATATATATATATATATATATATATATATATATATATATATATATATATATATATATATATATATATATATATATATATATATATATATATATATATATATATATATTAACAGGTTAATTATATTAAGTAAACTTAAGTTTGAAAGGGATATATTGGCAGAGGCAGTAAGAGTTTTTGTTGTTGTTCCCTAAGCTGCCTGGCCGAACAGCCCCAGGCATTCCAACAGAGTTGCAGGAAGAGTAAGTTGTGTGGGTGGCATATGTAGTTGTGTGCAGTGCAGTTTCATAATAAGTTTTCTAGGTTGCTCTCAATGTTTCCGGCTAAAAGGAGTCATCGGGTATTGATTGCCAGAGTCATTTCTCAATGTAGAAAATATTGTGTTCTTGTATGTTGGATTAAGAATTGAGTTAATCGCACAAGTGACGAAGCCTTTCCCTGGTTTTCGATCCCTGCAATAGGAGAGGCTTAGTTGAAACAGTCTAACCACTTTTTCTGCTCTTCTTCCGAGTTGCAGCTCTAGAGGATGGACCTACACCGAAGACACTCTTACTCTAGGTCCTGCTGCTTGAATTACAGTAAATGGTATACATGGATTGTTAGGAGGATGTTCTTGTTTATCACTCACTGATAAAGGTTCGAACATCATCCCTGTAAAATAAGCTGTCCTCTAGTTTAGGGAAATATATTCTTGGTTTAAAAATCGACTTATATGACACAATCTGCAGTACTCCAAATTTATGAAGGCTTTGTTCATCTTAGGATATGACATATTTAAATTATTGGGGTTCTTTCCTCACATAAAATATAACATAATAAACCTTTGGCTCCTTAGCTTATCTTAGGAGAAATTACTTAGTAACCTGTGGTTTTCTTTTCTATATTTATGGAAATCATATTTTATGCCCTTTGAGACCATGCTACATCGATTTTCTAGTTTATTATGAGGCCACCAGTCTTGCATTGGTTCTATTAAATATGCAGTTTGAAAAAAATATATAGTATCATTTGCAAAGGATGATGATACTCCTTCCATTCTCAATACAGTCATGTGGGAGTAGAATAGAATATTACTGTGGAAAATATAAAATCTCATCTCACCTGATATATGGCACATTGCCAGGAATGTGATATTTTGCACCAGGGTCAAAATCATATTCTGATCGCACCTTCGGAGGTTTGATCCCCTGTAGTCTGTATCTGTAAAGAATATACTTATTAGAAAGTTACTTTATAGTTACTTTTATACTTACAACAATTCAAGCTTAAAATAAACTCTTTTCATTTTGACAAGTATTTATTAACTGTGTCAGACGATCATGGAAAATAATAATAAACCATATACAGTACAGTATTATAAACATAACTCATTCAAGTTGTGCATGCTACAGTGTTCTTTGCACATTTTACTATAGTATACACTTTACTGAACATATGTGTTCCTCAGTCCTATAACTATTTCAGTCACTTACATTTTGGCCTACAATACAACTGCAAAGTATCTTTGTCATAGGTGAGAATAGCCTTCACTTATAATTTCAATATTAAAGTACGTGCAATATGCCTGAAATGATTATGTTATCTGATATGAAATAAACTAGCTGATAAATGAATTAAAAATAAATTTCAACCATATTACTTTTATAACATAAAATACAGTTGTGATGTATATCATCATCATATCTCATGAATAATAATGCTTTATAATAATAAAAAAAAAAAGATATTGCCTAATAGTACATCTATTAAAAACATTCTGTATTCCTACTTGAAATCTCATCATGCAAAATTTCAATCAAATTCCTTGGTATTGCACTGAAAATATCCCATCACCCAAATTCGGTGCATAATGCTTGAAATGAGCCAACCAAAATAAATATCTATTTTATCGTTTTGAAACATTACTATATTCCTACCTTAGATCCCACCATGCACAGTTCCAATCACTTTCTTTAGTCTTGCCGCTGAAGACATCCCAGCGCCACAGATCCATCAAGTACCCAAAAGGCAGGAAGGTTATTTTGTCTAGAGCCATGTTGAGAAGGAAATTGATATCCGCTTCATAATCATTTTCTACAGTCTGCAATAAACCTATTTTCTGAAGATGTTTTGGAGTGGACACACTCAAAGCTAAAACATCACCCACAGCTTCATGGAATCCTGGAATTGGAAAATAAAAGTTTTTTTGAATATATCGGCGATCAAATTCCATAGCTGCGATGCCAAATCCTAGAGTTCAAGCCTAAGATGAAAACGATAGAATTTTTATTTAGTCATATCGAGGATGTGGATGGGAGAGTAGTTGTGTATGTTGGTAGCCAAGCACTGGGTATTCTACAAAATATCCCAACCTACAGTCATACTAAAATAAACAGCAAAGAGCTAATGAAACAATCCCCTATACGCGAGACTACAGAAAGAGACACGATACAAACCTCTCTTATCGCCGTCCACGCACAAGAGACTTCTCCTGGAGTGATGGCTCTTACAACCCTAGACACTCACCCAGGCATACAAACTTTGGGAAGGCCCGATCATACCACGGCACGTACTCAAACCAGTGTTACACATCCAACGGCAGCTACAGACACCAGGATCCATGGGCTAACCCCAGAACACACTACAATGATGAATTCCCAGCAGAATCACACAGTCGAAACTACAACTATGACTATGGATACCACCCCAATGAAACATGGTAAGAATGTAACATTAGTACATGTGAACACTCAGTCCCTGCTCGCTCATTTTGAGGAAATAATAATGCTAACAAAAGACTACAACATAGACATCCTCTGTGTAAGTGAAACTTGGCTTCCTCCTACAACTGAAAATAAATATGTGAATATCCCAGAGTTTAAAATATTTCGCAATGACCATGGCCGAGGGGGTGGGGTTTGTATTTATGTTAGAAATTATCTTAGTGCATCAGAAATAACCACAGGTTTAGAAAAAACTGAGGAGCTCGAAGATTTATGGATCACTGTGCAGTATCAGAAACTTCCATCTTTCATTGTAGGGTGTGTTTACCGTCACCCTAAAGCACCTACCAGTTCATTCAATCATCTGCTAGAAACATTCAGAACTATCTGTGTGCGTCATAAACCCATATACATACTTGGTGATTTTAATGATGACTTGCTCTCAGCAGATAACAAAATGAAAAGGGTAATCAACACTGTGAAGTTAACACAAATAGTGACAAAACCGACCCGCATAACCCCTAATTCTAGGACTCTTATAGATCTGATAATAACAAATAAAGTGGAAAGTATACCCTATTGGGACGTAGTTCCCTGCCCTATTGCAGCCCACGAGCTGAACATTGCTATGTTAAACATAAACAAGCCCAAAAGGAAGCCTCTCCTCAAGACATTCCGGTGTCTAAAAAATTACTCCCCTGATATCTTTTGTGAAACATTAATCAACAACACAAATGCACTTAATAGAATTAAATACACAGATAACGTCGATTTGCAGGTTGAGATTTTAACAAAAGTCTTCCTTGAATGCTTGGATAGTTGTGCACCCATTGTAACAAGAAAAATAACCTGCCCCTCAGCCCCCTGGCTAACTAATGACATCAAAGAGGCAATGCAAATCAGAAATCATATACAAAAAGAGCTAAAAATGAATAGATATGATATGACTCTCCGAGAACGTTATAAAACAGAAAAGAAACGTGTCAGATCTCTCATCAGTGTAAGTAAAAAAGACTTTTACAAAAAACAATTTAATGACTCTAGACATGATACAGCAGCAACATGGAAAGTGATAAGAAGCATGATACCAAATGAAAAGAGTACCTCAGAAAGTTATGAAAATATAACGGAGTTAAAAGACAAAGCAGATAACTTTAATAACTATTTTGCTAACATTGGCAAAAATACATATGAAAAAACTCAAGAAAACATCAACTCAGTGAATATGAGTAATTGCTTAAATGACAATTCTTCCAATGAAAACACAAGAGAGTACTTCAAGATAAATCCTATCGATTGTGCTACCCTAATTCTTACCATAAAGAGCCTAAGAAACTCTGGCTCTTATGGTTCAGATGGTATACCATTTCAGTTCATCAAAGATGCTCTACCCATGATTGCATCCTATATTCTAACTATTATGAACACTTCCATTGTTACTAAAAAGTTTCCTGCCTCTTGGAAAATATCTCATGTAATACCTCTGCATAAAAAGGGGGACAGAGAAGATGTGACAAACTATCGTCCCATTTCCCTGCTACCCATTTTCTCTAAAATATTAGAAAAAATTGTTGCATGCCAACTTATGTCATATTTAGAATCAAATAGACTACTAACGATTAACCAACATGGTTTCAGACCAAAACTCTCGACGGAAACTGCACTGCTTAAAGTTACGAATAGTATATATAATAATATAGATATGAAAAAAATATCTTTGCTTATATTATTAGACTTATCAAAAGCCTTCGACAGTGTAAACCATGAAATTCTTTTAAGTAAATGTATTAACTTAAATATTGATCCAAGCTGGTTTAGCGAGTATCTATCTAATCGTAAACAGTCCATACGTCTTAACAACATTATCTCTGTGCCAAAAAATGTATCATTTGGTGTTCCACAGGGATCAGTACTTGGTCCTATCCTCTTCTCCATTTACGTAAATGATCTATCTTCTTTCATTTCTGACTGTCTAGTCGTACAATATGCAGATGACACTCAACTACTCCTTAGTGGCGATATTAATAATCTCCCAGAACTAACTTTAAGAGCAGAAAACACTCTGTCAAAAATTAAAACCTATTTCCAAGAAATTGGGCTGTTAATTAACGAAAGTAAAACACAGTGCATATTTATTGGTTCAAGGTTCCACATAGCACAAATTCCAGAAAACACAACAATTAATTTTTGCGACAATATTATCACACCTAGCAAAACAGTCAAAAACCTAGGAATTCACTTTGATAACCACATGTTGTTTGATTCCCACATAGATAAAGTATGCAAAAAGGTTACAGGAACATTAATGTACTTATCACGTATAAAAGACAATTTTGAGACTACCACTCGAATAACTGTTGTTGAATCTCTAGCCCTAAGTCACATTAATTACTGCACAACTGTTTGGGGAGCTACCACTAAGACTCAGATAAACAGAATACAGAAGCTTATTAACTTTGCAGCTCGAGTTGCCCTGGGAGGAATAAGAAAATATGACCACATCACACCAGCTCTCAATAAACTTAGGTGGCTGCGGGCAGAAAATAAGGTCGCTTATGCTATTTATGTTTTTGTATTCAAAATTTAGGACCATCATTATCCTAGCTGGCTATTTGATTTAAAAACAGTCAGGGATATAAGGGGAACCAACACAAGACAGAGCAGTGAGCTCTTTATTCACAGAACAAACACAGAAGCAGGTTCAAAGATGATCACTATCAAAGGGCCAACACTCTGGAATAATATTCCAGAGCATCTTAAAAATGCATCCTCCTTCACAGCTTTCAAAGGCAAACTATATAGTTTTCTTTTGGACAAATAGTTGCTGCTCATTAAGAACTAATTATTCTCATTGTAAGGAAACAAATATGGAAATGATGCCGATAATAACGATCCTGTATCTAGTGGCATACTTACTACTTTATTATTAACATTATTGTTAACATTTTTATTACAGCATTATTATTTCTATGAAAGCAACATTTAATTTAACTATATGTCTAACCCTCTTATTTATTAGTTTAATTACATGTCTACTTATAAGTTACTATTAATGTTGAATAACCATTGTACAAAATGGAAATAAATGTTTGTTTGTTTGTTTGTTTGTTTTGCAGCATTGTTAAAACTATGTACAGCATGACCTCAGGCAAGCATATGTCTATACTAGAGCTCTGTATCTCTTGAAATAGCTTGCCAAAGAAATATTTAAGAGTTGTTTTTTTTTTCATGTGGTACTATGGGACTTATTTAATGTTAGGGTCTGCAATGGACTAATTTTAATATTGATGGCTTCTCGGGAGTGAGGACAATTGTTTGATGTCATAAAGATTACTAAGACCTAATAGAAACAATCTTTCTTGCTAGATACAGTGCATGAATAATAACTGTACTATTAACTGATATTTATTTCTATATGTATACTTATTAAATCTGCTATGCTGTCTCTTTGACATTCTCAACACGAGTGAAAATTTAAAATTTTGTCATGCTACTAGGCAGCCAGGTATGCAACCCCTTCAACCATAAGATAAAAAAATAGCAACATAACCATATTCAACAAACGAATTTAAGGATAATTTTTAACATGACAATCATATTTCTAACTGAAGTCAGATCTTACCTGGATTAGCACCAGTTCTGAAAACTTGCGGTAGGTGCTTGTACAGAAGGGAATATTCAACATGACCCATTTCATGATGAACAGTAATCAAGTCGTTCATGGTCACATCTGTACACTGTTTGATTCTGCAAAATGACATTAGAAAGTAAAACTTAGCTCATGTTGCAGAAGCCAAAATGAAAGAGATAGATATCGCTATATTTTCGTGACCGATAAATTCACAGGAATATTATCAAATCATCACGAAGGGTTTTTTGACATGAACATTGACTAAGACTCTAAGAAGTGATTCAATCTTCAGGGTTAATTATATTAATTGCATGATGCCATACTCGCTTTATATAAAAAAGGTGTTGCAATTTTCAGTGTACCATTTCAAAATGATATCTTAAAAATTTATCTCAAAGGCTCTAAGAGTGCTGATAACCACACTGAACTGAATGAAAATAAGATGATAATTTGCAATATCAGCAGAATCCAGTATAGATCCTTGAAATTTTTAGTGCAGAATTTGGCAATGAAGACAATAAAAAATGGCAAAGTTAGAATAAATTTTAAAATTTGTCCTGATTTGACAAACACATACAACATGCATCATCGTACGTAGTGAACATACGAATTACAATATGAATATTAACCCTGTATCTCTCTCATACCTGAAGTCAATTCCATTACAGAAATCCCATGCTGAAGCATGACATACAAGTTCTCGTCCTTCAGGTTTTTGTATGATGGAGTGTTCCCAGAATTTCGTTGGCATCCTTGTCAAATTCAATGACACAAAGAACTCCTCAGAAAGTTCAAACATGCGGCGAGGTGTGTATCCCTATAATTACAAAAAACAGTGATATTATGTGCAGAGGCGTATTTATGCCACAGAATCCTGAAACTATCTGGATATCCACAATTTTCACACATAAACGTCAATAGTGGAGAGTACAATGAAGAATACATACCGATAAATGCAATCTTTTGCATTATTAATGAATAGAGGGAATATAATTACCAATCGTTTCATTGTAGGAGTGACATCTACGGACGTTTTATTTGGGTACGGTATAGTAAAGTCATAGGTTCCACCCCAAGTCTGAGACCACATATTACCCAACAAATGAGCAGGAATTGGTCCTCGTCTGCTGACGTACTTCTCACCATATTTCTGTCGAGATAACAATTGCATCGCACAATAATTTGGAAATATTTGCAAGCTACAGATCGTATATATTCCTACATATTTCATGGAAACTAAATGCAATTAAGCTTAGAATCTTATACAGTATATGGTTTCAAATTATATGAGATACCTGAAGTGACAAAATTTTCAATATCTATAATGAAAATCCTTCTGTCTCCAGAGCACTCACTTCTCTCAGCTTCCTCCTGACATAAGCATGGAGCTGGCGGTAGAGCGGCTTGAGCTGGTTCCATAGCTTAGCCAGGTCATCCCGGAATGTTTCTGATTCATAAGGATATATCCACATGTCACCCATGTTATCAAAACCTGGAAAGGTGAGAAAATATTAAAATATTTGATGAAGGTAACACTAAGGGACCCTTAGTACATAGACAACTGGAAGAGTAGAGGTAACTAAACTCTTCTATGTATGATTTGCACCTCTGAAGAGTGTCCCTGCATTGATTTTACATGTATTGTAATATACCTGCTCATCAATGTAAGTTTTATATTTTCAAGGTATATTCGTACTCGAAAATCTTGGGGCATAGTACTTCCCATGCTACTTTTAGAAGTGAATGTCTAGTTTACACATCAAATGTGTAAAGATATCTGGTGGTGACAGCTCCACATTTTTCTTTTATGAGTATGACACTGGGACAGGCAAATATTGCCCTCATCAATAGGGGCCCAGGCACCAGAGAACACCAAGACGAAGGAAAAGAAAAGGGTTAAGGACAAGGCAGGGATGAGGTAATGTTACACAAAGGAAAACGACAGACAGACAAAATAGTCAAGTACAGAGGACCTAGAGATATGGAGGTTTAGGCCCTGAGATGACGATAGATCCGCTTTTTGAAGGAAGATAGGTCATAAGAATTAGGAAAGACAGAAGAAAGAAGAGAGTTCCAGAGTCTGGAGGTAGAAGGGAAGAAGCAGTCGCTGCACTGACCAATCCACGAGCTACAAATCTCCACACAGTACCTGTGAGATGAGGTTGTTCCACTGTTACGACAAAGGCCAATGAATATTTAATAAATTATTAATAAATTAGCTTATCGACCTACCTAGCTTGTGCGGTAAATTCAAACTGTGTGTGCTGAACAGTGTGTGAGCACGGCAGATGAATACAAAGGTAGCAGCACAGTTGTATTTGCATATATAAAGTAATGGCTTTATATATTTATTTGTTTCTGTATTTGATTACACTGAAGGATTATATTGAATATATTTACAAAATTACCACACACATACGGGTAAATACGACATTTGCAAAGTAAATTGTTGAGCGTTGCAAAAAAATACATCATCACAAGATTAGAAAAGGAAAAAGATCCACCGCCCAGTTTACTTTTGCCTGCCATATTGTGTCTCATGTCATCTGTTCTCTCGTTGGTTTCGTTCATGTTCGCCTGTTATTGACCTAACTATGTCTCCCAAGCATAGTTCTGATAGTTCTGATGGCAGTGATGCAAAGAAAAGAAAAGCCATCACTATAGGAATTAAAGTTGAAATAGTAAAATGCTTGGAAAAGGGAGAAAGTTCTACGAACATTGGCCGTGAACTGGGATTAGCCTGTACGACCATGGCGACGATCATTAAGGATAAAGATCACATCCATGAACATGTGAAAGGTTTTACTCCTATGATGTCCACTGTGATTACTAAGCAGTTAGTCGCCTTATGATCGAGATGGAGAGATTGCTAATGCTTTGGCATGATGACCAGCATCAATGGCAGATCCCAGTGAGCCTCATGTTGATACAAGAAAAGGCTAAAAGACTATTCAATGCTGTGAAAAGAGAAAAGGGGGAAGGGAGTGAAATTGAAGAGTTTGTGGCCAGTAGGGGTTGGATTAATCATTTTAAGAATTGTGTTAATTTGCATAACCAAAGGTTGCAAGGTGAAGCTGCTAGTGGTGATGAGAAAGCAGCAAAAGAGATTCTCAGTGTGTTAACAAAATAATTAAGGAGCGGGCTACCGTGCAAGCTGACCACACGAGTAAAGGTAAACAATACTGTATACTGGACTGTAGTGTAATATTAATATTTTTGTGCTTTAGATTACACAAGTAAAGGTATGCAATACTGCATAGTGTAGTTTTACTATTTTTATGTCTTAGATTAGGAACGTAGATTAAGTTTTTATGTATTAGAGTATTTAATTTTAACATTGGTGGGGAACCAGGTTTGAATGTAGGTGTTCTCCGATTTACGTAAAAATCCGGCTTACGGCAGCTGTCAGGAATGGAACCCTGACGTAAATCGGGGATCTCCTTATATGGATAACTAGTAGTGCAGTACTTTAGTGCTACCTATGGCTCATTAGTACTGCATATGCATATTTTAATAACAATAACCAAAAGGACATGGCCAATTAACCGTAGTGCCATTCACATGAGCTTCAAGTTTTTAATTCCATCAACATACAGAGTCAGTACCACTACTGAGGGACGTTTATAAAGGAAAGAAAGTGCCTTCCTTTGGACAAGCACTGAGTCACTTTGGCTTGCTCCCCCAAGTTGGTTGCCTCTAAAACGAAAAAATAAATCATCATTTGTAGCTCTAAGATGTATTATGTAATTTAGATAAAAATGGTCCTCAGTTCAACTCCATGAGATCATTCATATATGACTTCTCATCACCATAACAATATAGGGATTAGAAAGAAAGGGTAGAGATGTCCCTCAAGAGGCAGCTACTTGTAAAGGTGAGAATATTGCATTACATGTGAAATGTATATGGTGAAACAAAATGGTCACATGGTCAGATGTCAGTAACACAAGTAATAATAATAATAATCATCATCATAATAATAATAATAATAATAATAATAATAATAATAATAATAATAATAATAATAATAATAATAATAATAATAATAATAATAATAATAACCATAAAATGTATATTTCCTATGAACTTACCATTAAGTTTGGCGGCTTTGTTTGCTAATCTGACAAAGAGCTTGTAATGGTCTCTCATGAGGCGTCCTGAGTTGTGTCTCCATTGTTTCCACACGTGTTCCAATTCCTTGTAATCACGACTCATATGCAGGATCCTTGTCAAGTCTGCCGGTGTCAAGAAAATGGCATTGTATTAAAACATGCAATAAAAAAAATGTGAGTGCATATGGGTGAGTATAATATCTTTAGATACTTTACATAATGATACAACATCAAAAAAGAAAGTATACTGTATATTACACAGGACTCAAAGACACAATGCTTCAGATATCTCGTCCACAGAGTACAGAGAGAGTATCTCCCAGAGAAGTACAGGTCTCACATTCACACATATTTAGTGTGTGTTAATATATATATATATATATATATATATATTATATATATATATATATATATATATATATATATATATATATATATATATATATATATATATATATATATATATATAAACCAATTATAACAAAATGAAATTGTCTTAAAAGTTTAATAATTCAATAATTTATTTCATAGTAAACCAAACCAATGAACAAAAACACAGCATTAAAACGTGAATTTGAGCATTATCTTTATCCTTTACTACAAAATTTATTTCTCAAATAAAAAATATAAAAGTAAAAAAAAGTCTATTACAGTTTATTATATATAATTACTTGCAGTACCAGCTGCCATCTTAGCAGAGTACAACACTAGATGTGTGGAGTTTAGAGTGGAATGGTATTAAGTGTTAAAATGCCTGTCCCGCATTTCTCGAGCTGCAGCCTGTCTACTGTACGCCTTAGTCATTGCTCAGAAGCTGTGCTTTATTAAGTTGCGAAACCCGTTTTAACAGTTAGTCGACATCAATAATAATAATAATAATAATAATAATAATAATAATAATAATAATAATAATAATAATAATAATAATAAACTGCATTGGAAGTGAAAGCAAACTGGATGTTCTTGTTAGTCCCCGTCCCCCTACCATCAATCATCGTCAAACTGGCCCCCTTATTTCGATTATATTTTTTCAATGGGTCGGGCCGAAAAGATTCAAGATATTATAGATTTAAGTTTATAAACCGGTTTGATACTGGAGCCCTTGGTCGTCATCTTCTTCCTTCTTTTCCTTCTTCCCTCCTCCTTCTTCTTCCCCTCTTCCTCTTCCTCCTTCTTTTTCTTCTTCTTTTTATAGTTTTTCTACTTCCCTATAATTCTTAACCATCTCCATCACCATCTCTTTCTCCTTCTTCTTTTTATTTTTTCTTCTCTGTGTGTCTTTATTATTATCCAATATCTTTCTTTTTGTCACTTGAAGCAATGCTGTGACCTGACCAAAATTGTAACATATATTTACGGTCCAGCGCCTGAGACGTGTTTTTACAACAACTAAAGAATTTGTGATGATAACATTCACCTGATTTTATTATTTATTTCGTTTCCTTTTAAATTCTTTGTTCTTTTTCTTATTCATCTTCGTCTTCCTATTATTATTATTATTATTATTATTATTATTATTATTATTATTATTATTATTATTATCATTATTATTATTATTATTATTATTATAATTATTGTTATTATTATTATTATTACTATTATTATTATTATTATTATTATTATTATTATTATTATTATTATTATTATTATTATTATTCATTATTATTATTAATACTTAGATTAAATATTATGCTATCAAATGGAATCTAAATGAGCACTAAAGACGCCACGCCAGAGGGGCAAATTCACTATGAACATTCAAAGGGGGAGGGGGGATTAAAGTACATTAGTGCACTCCTATTGGAATTGAATGCTAAAGACAAATTCTGACTTCCATATATAAGAAAAGATAACAAGTAAATAACATCATGTTTCCTCCCCCATCGATCTAGCATAGTGGACTCTACCCATTATATTAAGTTTACTAAAAGCATATCACATACCCCATTTTACTGATATACTGAACCAAATATTTACCGATCATAACACTAAAAATCAATATTTTATAATATTTCTGTATTATAAAGACAAATATGAACATATATAAGACATAATTTTCAGTATAGTTTCCTCCCCTGTATGCGTAATCTAAGTGAACTTGCCTTTGTTATATCATTAATTGCCCAATACATACCGAATGTTAATGTGATGTATTGAACAAACAATTAGACCTCATTAGCATATAAAGTCAATATAGAATAATTATATATATATATATATAATATATAATATATATATATATATATATATATATATATATATATATATATATATATATATATATATATATATATATATGTAGGAATGTATGCATGTAAGTATGTACTTACCTAATTGTGTTTACGGGAAAGACCCCAAAGCTCGTACCTTCCCGTCTCCTCATCGCTTCCATTTTCTACTTAGTGATACTTATCATACCTGTCCTTAAAACTATGGATTGAGATAGCATTAACTACCTCCTCGCTTAGCGAATTCCAATTATCAACTACTCTTACACTAAAAAAGTATTTCTTTACATCCTGCAAAAAAGTTTTCTTACGAAGCTTCAAACTATGACCTCTAGTTCTAAAGCCTGCCATATCAATATATCGATCCCTATCCACTCTATCATAACCATGAAGGAATTTAAAGACTGTCACCATATCCCCCCTCAATCTTCTAGCTTCGAGTGGTGGTAAGTCTAATTCCCTCAGCCTCTCATCATAACTGAGAGTGCGTATTTCTGGCACCAGTTTCGTGGCATGTCTTTGAACTTTTTCAAGCTTAGCTATGTGCTTATTCAAGTGTGAATTCCAAATGGGGGCTGCATATTTGAGTATTGGCCTCACATAGGTTACATAACTATTTCTGAACATTTCCTTGTCCATGTGCCTGAAGGCTACCCTTACATTTGATAAGAATGCATATGCTGCCCTTACTATGCCATTTATATGTATTTCTAGAGACAAATCTGCCAGAATGTTTACTCCTAGATCTCTCTCATTTTCTATCTCTTGAAGTTGTACTCCATCCACCGAGTAGTAAAGCTTGGACCTTCTTCCACTTGTACCCATTCTCATTACCTTACATTTTGAAGCATTGAATTTCATTAGCCACTTCTCTGACCACTCATGCGGAATATTTAGATCCTCCTGAAGTTCTCTACCATTGTTCTCGTTTTTTACTTTCTTCACAATCTTTGCATCATCTGCAAACATATTCATGAATGAATTTACAAACTGGTAGGTCATTTACATATACAAGGAACAAAAGTGGCCCTAAAACTGAACCCTGTGGAACTCCACTACTAACTCTTCCCCATTCAGACACTGAGTGTCTTACTCTAACCCTCTGATCCCTTCCTTCTAAGTAAGTTTTTATCCATTCCAAAACATTTCCACCTATTTTAGAAATTGTTTGCAGATTCCTAATAAGTCTCCCATGTGGAACAGTGTCAAACGCTTTCTGGAAGTCTAGGAATATGCAATCTGCCCAGCCCTCTCTTTCCTGTAAGATTTGGCTTACCTCATCATAAAATTCTAATAAGTTTGTTACTGTTGATCTGCCTTATCTGAAGACATGTTGCCTCACTGACAAAAAGTTGAAGGATTCCAAGTGAAGAGAGATATGTTTAATTAGTAGTTTCTCCATAACTTTGCAAACTATGCTGGTCGAGGAAACTGGTCTATAGTTCAGAGCCGTATCCCTCCTTCCCTTTTTGAAGATAGGTATCACATTTGCTTGTTTCCAGCATCTTGGAATCTCCCCTGACTCCAGTGACTTTTTAAATATGATACTTAGTGCCACTGATATTGAGTTTGTTCATTTTTTAAGTACATGGGGGGATATGTCGTCAGGACCTGTAGCTTTATGAACAACTAAATCTATCAGTGCTTTGCATACCTCTGTGGCTGTATGGTTGATGTTCTCTAATACTGGCCCTTGACCTTCTATCTCTGCAATCTGAGGGGGTGGGGTATTTTCTACTGTAAATACTGACTGAAACTCCTTGTTCAATTCTTTGCAGATCTCTTCATCTGTCTCAGTGATGCTTCCAGCCGCTCTCTTTAGCCTTAAAACCTGTTCTTTTACATTCAGTTTTCCTCTGATAAAGCTGCGGAAAAGCTTGGGATTTTCATTAGCCTTCCTGGTGACGTTCCTCTCATAGTCTCACTCTGCCTCTCTCCTTTTACTTAGGTAGTCATTTCTTGCTCTTTTGTAGGTTTGCCAGGCATTTATGTTTTTTCTCCTCCTATACCTTTTCCAGCATTTGTCTCTCCACTCCTTAGCGCTTTTACACACATTATCAAACCATTTCTCTCTGGCATGAATTACACCTACTTTGGTGAAAGGTATGCAGCAATCTACTATCTTCCCATATTTTTCACAAAAGATGTCATACATTTCTTGTATAGATTTGTTGTAAAATAAGGTTCTCCAGTCAATAACTGCAAAATGCTGATTCATTTTTATGTAATCTCCTTTCAGATAGTTCCTCCTCATGTCCTCAGTGCCTCTACTATCAGATAGAATATCTTCAATGATATACTCCATCAACAACGCACAGTGGTCACTCTTTCCAATTGGTGGTTCATACTCAATTTTTTCAATATCCAACACATTATCTGTGAACACTAGATCAAGTAGTGATGGCTCATCCCCACCCCTGGCCCTCGTTGGTTCCATTACATGTTGGTGTAGGAAATTCCCTTGTATGCAATCTAGGAATCTTGCCCCAAATGAGTCCTCACCACTGTGTGGGTCAAGATTTATCCAATCTATCTCTTTATGATTAAAATCTCCCATAATCAAAATTCTACATTTTCTCTCATGTGCCATGTTAACAACTGAGTTTATGACTTCAATAGTACCTACATGACTTTCCTCATAAACTTCTAGCCTATTCTGGTTCCTTGGTGGGTTATATACAACAGTTATTATAATGCTCTCTGACCCAGTATTTATGCGAGCAACAAGAAATTCCTTGAACTCACTTTCTATAGCCAAGTTTATTTCTTCAACTTGAATCCTTTCACTTATGAGCAGTGCTATCCCTCCACCAGTCCTCACAGATCTTTCAACCCTTAATATTCTGAAGCCCTTGGGAAAAACTGTGACACTGTTTATGTCCTCACTCAACTTAGTCTCTGTAATTGCTACTATATCTACCTTACTGTTGTGAATCCTATCTTTTTATTCTACTGCCTTACCAGCTTATCCATCAGCATCTGTGCATAACAATCTTAATGAGGCCCCATCCCCTGATCTTCTGGCATTATCTTCTTTATCTCCCCTTTGTCTGGAAAAACTCTGAAATGAAAATTTTTCTGCTCTTCTTCATTTCTTTCCTCATTTAACCTTCTTGCCTCTTGCAACAAGTTTTTGATCTTTCCCAACTCTTCCTGTGTTCTGTATCATCTAATGAACACTTCTTTGAATTCTGGAAGGTCTTTTAGACTTTTTTTTCTCAACAATGTTTCCCTACATGTTTCCCCTCTCTCTAAGGTTACTTTTGTTGGTCTCAGCTTTCCTTCCCTCGAATATTTGCCTAGTTGGTGTATGTTTACAATATCCTCAGGACCATAAACTACTCCAAGCTTTCTTATCAGATCTACATCCCTAGCTTTATTTTCATCACGTCTCCCCTGCCATGTTGGCTCCTGGGATTCCCTTATGCCTGAGATTACCACTGTCTTCTCATTATCAAGTGTCTGTTTGATGAGTGGGTTTGCCCTTTCCATCACAACGTCTTTCATTTTTTTTTATTACTGTCTCTTTATTGTCAATTGTTTGTATGTTTTCTAGTGCCACCACCTTTACAGCCTCTTTTACTGCCACATTCCCTTTTAGTGCATCAGCAAAGGAAGTTTTCATAGCATCATTTTCCATATTCAGCTCCTGGAACTCTCTTCTAAACTGTTCAATGTTTTCCTTAATCTGGACATTCCAAGCTGCAGTCTTGTCTCTCTCAGAAGAGAGCAGTGAACTAACATCTAATTCATTTAGGTTGTCATTCAGCTGTTTGTTTTTATCTTCTTGTTTAGAAATTCTAGTTTCTAGTTCACTCTTTTCCCCTTCCAGCTTCTTTATTCTTTTTTCTGGTTCCTTTATCTCCTGCCATCGTGCTTTATTTGCTTCCTCCAAAAATTTTATTTCCTCTCTGAGTGTTTCATTCTTTCATTTCTCTATCCATATTCCAAATTTTATCATCAAGGCTTATAACCATTGCCTCTAAATCCTTGATTTTCTGTTTTAGTCTCCTAATAGCTACCCCTCCTCCCGACCCATGGCTGGGAGAGGTTTGGGACAGAGATGGCCTCATTTTTATGTTCTCCCTCTCACAGAATATAGAAAGAAGAAGAGAAAGAGAAAAAAAAGAGAAAAACTTTTATTTAAGCTTCACACAGAATTTTTATATCTCCATGTAAGTGCTATTTAGTGACTCAGTTTATCTCTTTTCTGGTAACATACATCTTAACTTAAAAATTTGACTATGGTAATTTGAGGCTAAAAAGAAAAAGAAAAAAAATGCAACAAAAACAAGAGTCAAACCTGAATGAAACTTCGAATATGAGTCTGAGGAGGCACCCACCTGTTTCTGCTATATATATGCTTCTTAACTGATAAACTCACTTGCTAACCAAGATATGTTATCACAGGATCAGACTTTACATTGAACTCAATATATATAGAAAATAAAATGTGTAATTTCCTAATTGTAATGACTTAATTGTGTTTACGGGAAAGAGTCCAAAGCTCGTATCTTTCCGTCTCCTCATCGGTTCCATTTTGTACTTAGTGATCCTTATCATACATGTCCTTAAAACCATTGACTGAGATAGCATTAACTACCTCCTCGCTTAGCCAATTCCAATTATCAACTACTCTTACACTGAAAAAGTATTTCCTTACATCCTGCAAAGAAGTTTTCTTTAGAAGCTTCAAACTATGACCTCTAGTTTTAGAGCCTGCCATATCAAAATATCAATCCCTATCCACTCTATCATAACCATGAAGGAATTTAAAGACTGTCACCATATCCCCCCTCAATCTCCTAGCTTCGAGTGGTGGTAAGTCTAATTCCCTCAGCCTCTCATCATAACTGACATTGCGTATTTCTGGCACCAATTTCGTGGCATGTCTTTGAACTTTTTCAAGCTTAGTTATGGGCTTTTTCAAGTGCGGATTGCAAAAGGGGGCTGCATATTCGAATTTTGGCCTCACATAGGTTACATAAATATTTCTGAACATTTCCTTGTCCATGTACCTGAAGGCTACCCTTACATTTGATAAGAATGCATATGCTGCCCTTACTATGCCATTTATATGTATTTCTGGAGACAAATCTGCCAGTATGTTTACTCCTAGATCTCTAACATTTTCTGTCTCTTGAAGTTGTACTCCAGCCACCGAGTAGTCAAGCTTGGGCCTTCTTGCACTTGTACCCATTCTCATTACCTTACATTTTGAAGCATTGAATTTCATTAGCCACTTTTCTGACCACTCATGCAGACTATTTAGATCTTCCTGAAGTTCTCTACCATTATTCTCGTTTCTTACTTTCTTCACAATCTTTGCATCATCTGCAAACATATTCATGAATGAATTTACAGACTCTGGTAGGTCATTTACATATACAAGGAACAAAAGTGACCCTAAAACTGAACCCTGTGGAACTCCACTACTAACTCTTCTCCATTCACACACTGAGTGTCTTACTCTAACCCTCTGTTCCCTTCCTTCTAAGTAAGTTTTAATCCATTCCAAGACATTTCCACCTATTCTAGCCATTGATTGCAGCTTCTTAATAAGTCTCCCATGTGGAATAGTGTCAAACACTTTCTGGAAGTCTAGGAATATGCAATCTGCCCAATCGTCTCTTTCCTGTAAGATTTGGCTTACCTCATCATAAAATTCTAATAAATTTTTTATTGTTGATCTACCTTCTCTGAAGCCATGTTGCCTCACTGACAAAAAGTTGAAGGATTTCAAGTGAAGAGAGATATGTTTCCTCAGTAGTTTCTCCATAACTTTGCAAACTATGCTGGTCAAGGAAACTGGTCTATAGTTCAGAGCCGTGTCCCACCTTCCCTTTTTGAAGATAGGTATCACGTTTGCTTGTTTCCAGCATCTTGGAATCTCCCCTGACTCCAGTGACTTTTTAAATATGATACTTAGTGCCACTGATATTGAGTTTGCACATTTTTTAAGTACATGGGGGGATATGTCATCAGGACCTGTAGCTTCATGAACATCTAACCCCATCAGCGCCTTGCATACCTCTGTGGCTGTAAGGTTAATATTCTCTAATACCGGCCCTTGACCTTCTATCTCTGCAATCTGAGGGGGTGGGGTATTTTCTACTGTAAATACTGACTGAAACTCCTTGTTCAATTCTTTGCAGATCTCTTCATCCGTCTCAGTGATGCTTCCATCCTCTCTCATAAGCCTTAAAATCTGTTATTTTACCTTCAGTTTTCCTCTGATAAAGCTGTGGAAAAGCTGGGGATTTTCTTTAGCCTTCCTGGTGATGTCCCTCTCATAGTCTTTCTCTGCTTCTCCTCTTTCACTTAGGTAGTCATTTCTTGCTCTTTTGTAGGTTTGCCAGGCATTTATGTTTTTTCTCCTCCTATACCTTTTCCAGCATTTGACTCTCCACTCCTTAGCTCTTTTACACTCATTATCGAACCATTTCTCTCTGGCATGAATTACATCTACTTTGGTGAAAGGTATGCAGCAATCTACTATCTTCCCATATTTCTCACAAAAGATGTCATACATTTCTTGTACAGACTTGTTGTAAAATAAGGTTGTCCAGTCAATAACTGCGAAAAGCTCATTCATTTTGATGTAATCTCCTTTCGGATAGCTCCTCCTCATGTCCTCAGTGCCTCTACTCTCAGGCAGAATATCTTCAATGATATATTCCATCAACAACACACAGTGGTCACTCTTTCCAATTGGTGGTTCACACTCAATTTTTTCAATATCCAACACATTATCTGTGAACACTAGATCAAGTAGTGATGGCTCATTACCACCCCTGGCCCTCGTTGGTTCCATTACATGTTGGTGTAGGAAATTCCCTTGTATGCAATCTAGGAATCTTGCCCCGAATGAGTCCTCACCACTGTGTGGGTCAAGATTTATCCAATCTATCTCTTTATGATTAAAACCTCCCATAATCAAAATCCTACATTTTCTCTCCTGTGCCATGTGAACAACTGAGTTTATGACTTCAATAGTACCTATATGACTTTCCTCATAAACTTCTAGCCTATTCTGGTTCCTTGGTGGGTTATATACAACAGTTATTATAATGCTCTCTGACCCAGCATTTGTGTGAGCAACAAGAAATTCCTTGAACTCACTTTCTATAGCCAAGTTTATTTCTTCAACTTGAATCCTCTCACTTATGAGCAGTGCTATCCCTCCACCAGTCCTCTCAGATCTTTCAACCCTTAATATTCAAAAGCCCTGAGGAAAAATTGTGACACTGTTTATGTCCTCACTCAACATTAGTCTCTGTAATTGCTACTATATCTGCCTTACTGTTGTGAATCCTATCTTTTAATTCTACTGCCTTACCAGCTAATCCATCAGTATCTGTCCATAACAATCTTAATGAGGCCCCATCCCCTGATCTTCTGTCATTATCTTCTTTATCTCCCCTTTGTCTGGAAGAGCTCTGAAATGAAAATTTTTCTTCTCTGATTCATTTCTTTCCTCATTTAACCTTCTTGCCTCTTGCAACAAGTTTTTTATCTTCCCCATCTCTTCCTGTGTTCTGTATCGTCTAATGAACACTTCTTTGAATTCTTGAAGGTCTTTTAGACTTTTTTTCTCAACAATATATCCTTACATGTTTCCCCTCTCTCTCAAAGGTTACTTTTGTTGGTCTCGGCTTTCCTTCCCTCGAATATTTGCCTACTTGGTGAATGTTTACAATATCCTCAGGACCACAAACTACTCCAAGCTTTCTTATCAGGTCTACAACCTTAGCTTTATTTTCTTCAAGTCTCCCCTGTAATTACCTAATTGTAATTACCTAATTGTGTTTACGGGAAAGAGCCCAAAGCTCGTATCTTCCCGTCTCCTCATCGCTTCCATTTTATACTTAGTGATACTTATCATACCTGTCCTTAAAACTATGGATTGAGATAGCATTAACTACCTCCTCACTTAGCCAATTCCAATTATCAACTACTCTTACACTGAAAAAGTATTTCCTTACATCCTGCAAAGGAGTTTTCTTACGAAGCTTCAAACTCTGACCTCTAGTTCTAGAGCCTGCCATATCAACATATCAATCCCCAAAAGTGAAAGTTGTGCAACAGGCAGGAAGGGAGTCGTGAGAGTTGATTTGCCCCCCACCCCATCACAACCAATGTTGAGGAATGCAGAAGAGATAGCTGACACTAAACCAAGTAAATTACCTTCCCATGTGTGTGTGTGTGTGTGTGTGTGTGTGTGTGTGTGTGTGTGTGTGTGTATGTGTGTGTGTGATTACCTAATTGTGTTTACGGGAAAGAGCCCAAAGCTCGTATCTTCCCGTCTCCTCATCGGTTCCATTTTAGACTTAGTGATACTTATCATACCTGTCCTTAAAACTATGGATTGAGATAGCATTAACTACCTCCTCGCTTAGCCAATTCCAATTATCAACTACTCTTACACTGAAAAAGTATTTCCTTACATCCTGCAAAGAAGTTTTCTTACGAAGCTTCAAACTATGACCTCTAGTTCTAGAGCCAGCCATACCAAAATATCGATCCCTATCCACTCTATCATAACCATGAAGGAATTTAAAGACTGTCACCATATCCCCCCTCACTCTTCTAGCTTCGAGTGATGGTAAGTCTAATTCCCTCAGCCTCTCATCATAACTGAGATTGCGTATTTCTGGCACCAGTTTCGTGGCATGTCTTTGAACTTTTTCAAGCTTAGCTATGTGCTTTTTCAAGTGCGGATTCCAAAAGGGGGCTACATATTCGAGTTTTGGCCTCACATAGGTTACATAAATATTTCTGAACATTTCCTTGTTCATGTGCCTGAAGGCTACCCTTACATTTGATAAGAATGCATATGCTGCCCTTACTATGCCATTTATATGTATTTCTGGAGACAAATCTGCCAGTATGTTTACTCCTAGATCTCTCTCATTTTCTGTCTCTTGAAGTTGTACTCCAGCCACCGAGTAGTCAAGCTTGGGCCTTCTTGCACTTGTACCCATTCTCATTACCTTACATTTTGAAGTATTGAATTTCATTAGCCACTTTTCTGACCACTCATGCAGATTATTTAGATCCTCCTGAAGTTCTCTACCATTGTTCTCGTTTTTTACTTTCTTCACAATCTTTGCATCATCTGCAAACATATTCATGAATGAATTTACAGACTCTGGTAGGTCATTTACATATACAAGGAACAAAAGTGGCCCTAAAACTGAACCCTGTGGAACTCCACTACTAACTCTTCTTCATTCAGACACTGAGTGTCTTACTCTAACCCTCTGTTCCCTTCCTTCTAAGTAAGTTTTTATCCATTCCAAAACATTTCCACCTATTCTAGCCATTGATTGCAGCTTCCTAATAAGTCTCCCATGTGGAACAGTGTCAAACGCTTTCTGGAAGTCTAGGAATATGCAATCTGCCCAGCCCACTCTTTCCTGTAAGATTTGGCTTACCTCATCATAAAATTCTAATAAGTTTGTTACTGTTGATCTACCTTCTCTGAAGCCATGTTGCCTCACTGACAAAAAGTTGAAGGATTCCAGGTGAAGAGAGATATGTTTCCTTAGTAGTTTCTCCATAACTTTGCAAACTATGCTGGTCAAGGAAACTGGTCTACAGTTCAGAGCCGTATCCCTCCTTCCCTTTTTGAAGATAGGTATCACAATTGCTTGTTTCCATCATCTTGGAATCTCCCCCGACTCCAGTGACTGCTTAAATATGATACTTAGTGCCACTGATATTGTGTTTGCGCATTTTTTTAAGCACATGAGGGGATATGTCATCAGGACCTGTAGCTTTATGAACATCTAAATCCATCAGCGCTTTGCATACCTCTGTGGCTGTAAGGTTGATGTTCTCTAATACCGGCCCTTGACCTTCTATCACTGCAATCTGAGGGGGTGGGGTATTTTCTACTGTAAATACTGACTGAAACTCCTTGTTCAATTCTTTGCAGATCTCTTCATCCGTCTCAGTGATGCTTCCATCCGCTCTCTTTAGCCTTAAAACCTGTTCTTTTACCTTCAGTTTTCCTCTGATAAAGCTGTGGAAAAGCTTGGGATTTTCTTTAGCCTACCTGGTGATGTCCCTCTCATAGTCTCTCTCTGCCTCTCTCCTTTTACCTAGGTAGTCATTTCTTGCTCTTTTGTAGGATTGCCAGGCATTTATGTTTTTTCTCCTCCTATACCTTTCCCAGCATTTGTCTCTCCACTCCTTAGCTCTTTTACACCCATTATCGAACCATTTCTCTCTGGCATGAATTACACCTACTTTGGTGACAGGTATGCAGCAATCTACTATCTTCCCATATTTCTCACAAAAGATGTCATACATTTCTTGTACAGATTTGTTGTAAAATAAGGTTCTCCAGTCAATAACTGCAAAAAGCTCATTCATTTTGATGTAATCTCCTTTCCGATAGTTCCTCCTCATGTCCTCAGTGCCTCTACTCTTTCCAATTGGTGGTTCATACTCAATTTTTTCAATATCCAACACATTATCTGTGAACACTAGATCAAGGAGTGATGGCTCATCCCCACCCCTGGCCCTTGTTGGTTCCATTACATGTTGGTGTAGGAAATTCCCTTGTACGCAATCTAGGAATCTTGCCCCGAATGAGTCCTCACCACTGTGTGGGTCAAGATTTATCCAATCTATCTCTTTATGATTAAAGTCTCCCATAATCAAAATCCTACATTTTTTTTCCCGTGCCATGTTAACAACTGAGTTTATGACTTCAATAGTACCTATATGACTTTCCTCATAAACTTCAAGCCTATTTTAGTTCCTTGGTGGGTTGTATACAACAGTTATTATAATGCTCTCTGACCCAGTATTTATGCGAGCAACAAGAAATTCCTTGAACTCACTTTCTATAGCCAAGTTTATTTCTTCAACTTGAATCCTTTCACTTATGAGCAGTGCTATCCCTCCACCACTCCTCTCAGATCTTTCAACCCTTAGTATTCTGAAACCCTTAGGAAAAACTGTGACACTGTTTATGTCCTCACTCAACTTAGTCTCTGTAATTGCTACTATATCTGCCTTACTGTTGTGAATCCTATCTTTTAATTCTACTGCCTTACCAGCTAATCCTTCAGCATTTGTGTATAACAATCTTAATGAGGCCCCATCCCCTGATCTTCTGTCATTATCTTCTTTATCTCCCCTTTGTCTGGAAGAACTCTGTAATGAAAATTTTTCTTCTCTTCTTCATTTCTTTCATCATTTAACCTTCTTGCCTCTTGCAACAAGTTTTTGATCTTTCCCATCTCTTCCTGTGTTCTGTATTGTCTAATGAACACTTCTTTGAATTCTTGAAGGTCTTTTAGACTTTTTTTTCTCAACAATATTTCCCTACATGTTTCCCCTCTCTCAAAGGTTACTTTTGTTGGTCTCGGCTTTCCTTCCCTCGAATATTTACCTAGTTGGTGTATGTTTACAATATCCTCAGGACCACATACTACTCCAAGCTTTCTTATCAGGTCTACAACCCTAGCTTTATTTTCTTCAAGTCTCCCCTGCCATGTTGGCTCCTGAGACTCGCTTATGCCTGAGATTACCACTGTCTTCTCCTTATCAAGTGCCTGTCTGATGAGTGGGTTTGCCCTTTCCATCACAACGTCTTTCATTTTTTCGATTACTGTCTCTTTATAGTCAACTGTTTGTATGTTTTCCAGTGCCACCACCTTTACAGCCTCTTTTACTGCCACATTCCCCTTTAGTGCATCAGCAAAGGAAGTTTTCATGGCATCATTTTCCATATTCAGCTCCTGGAACTCTTTTCTGAACTGTTCAATGTTTTCCTTAATCTGGACATTCCAAGCAGCAATCTCGTCTCTCTCAGAAGAGAGCAGTGAACTAACATCTAATTCCTTTAGGTTGTCATTCAGCTGTTTGTTTTTATCTTCTTGTTTAGAAAGTCTAGATTCTAGTTGACTCTTTTCCCCTTCCAGCTTCTTTATTCTTTTTTCTAGTTCCTTTCTCTCCTGCCCTTGTGCTTTATTTGCTTCCTCCAAAGATCTTATTTGCTCTCTGAGTGTTTCATTCTCTTTCATTTCTCCATCCATATTCTGAATTTTATCATCAAGGCTTATAACCATTTCCTCTAAATTCTTGATTTTCTGTTTGAGTCTCCTGATGGATACCCCTCCTACCGACCCATGGATGGGAGAGGTTTGGGACAGAGATGGCGTCATTTTTATGTTCTCCCTCTCACAGAATATAGAAAGAAGACGAGAAAGAGGAAAAACAAAGAGAAAAACTTTTAATTAATCTTCACACCGAATTTTTATATCTCCATATAAGTGCTATTTAGTGACTCAGTTTATCTCTTTTCTGGTAACACACATCTTAACTTAAAAACTTGACCATGGTAATTTAAGGATAAAAAGAAAAAGAAAAAAAATGCAACAAAACAAAAGTCAAACCTGAAGGAAAAATTTGAACCTGTGTCTGAGGTGGCACCCACCTGTTTCTGCTATATATTCTTCCTAACTGATAAACTCACTTGCTAACCAAGGTATGTTATCACAAGATTAGACTTTACATTTAACTCAATATATATATACAAAATAAAAACAAAATAGTAAAAGAGAAAGCTAAAAGAAAAGCAAAAAAAAAAAATGAAGAAAATAAGACAGCTGTACTACTTGGCAACTTAACTCAGTACTGTTGACAGGTGGATATTTTTTTTTTTTTACTTATTCAATTATTTCGTGTATCAAACTAACTAACAAGTTAATATAAATGGGAA